>RJWJ010001478.1:0-130236 GCA_004363605.1 Indri indri
TACAGGCATGCGCCACCATGCCCGGCTAATTTTTTCTATATATATTTTTAGCTGTCCAATTAATTTCTTTCTATTTTTGGTAGAGACGGGGTCTCGTTCTTGCTCAGGCTGGTCTCGAACTCCTGAGCTCAGAACTATCCGCCCGCCTCGGCCTCCCAGAGTGCTAGGATTACAGGCGTGAGCCACCGCGCCCGGCCAGCGTTTTCTATCATACATGTTGCTTCACAAGATCCAACAGTCTTTCTTCAGTTCCTGTTCTGTATTATCGCAGAGCTTTCGACATTCCTTGAAACTATCCTCTTTTAGCTTCTATGATGCTGCACTATCCCCAAATTCTATTCTCCTTGATTTATCATTTTTAAAAAATTCTACTGGTTTCTCTAATAAGATGATACAATCTCATACTTAGAAAATATCTTTAAAATTATTGTATCTATACCCTCTTTTTACTGAGGGAAACAGAGGTCTTGAAATATTAGTGGCTTACTCACATTTCAAACTATTTCTGGACATTCCTCTTTCCAATATTTAAAACTCAATGTATCCCAAACTGAATAGGCTTAAAAATATTTTGACAACTTCCGCTTTCTATCTCTACCCTGTAACTACTAAATCCTGTCTGTTCTGTCACATATCCTAAGCAGTCAAGGTGAAGGCATCTCTCAGATAAGAATCAAAAGTCATCAAATGTATGTGGTTACTTTAGTCAAATTCATTGTTTCTTAAAAGCAATTTACACAATCCATGTGACCAAACTCTGTATCACCATGTATTTAATATAATAAATCTCAAGTTTCATAAAGGAAAGGCCAATTTTGTAATGTTATAAAACAACCATTTCTCCTAGCATCCTTCTGGACTCTTCCTCTAGTGGATATACAGAGGGTGATATCTGAAATTTATGCATGTGTCATGTAAACATTATAAAATACTGCTAAAATGTAATTTCAATGAACAGTCTGAGTAGGGTGACCACAGGTTGAGTGTAACTGTTTATTTTGAATTGCATTTACTTTGGTAGCTTGCCCCCTGGAAAAATGTCCTTGATGATCTATCCCATTTCAAATTAAAGCCAAATTTTCAAATGTTTCAAAATTAAGCCCAGACATTATGAAAATACAGAGCTGAAGCATTTAAGACTCTGAGCATTACATTCACGCAAAGCTTTTTTGGCTTGCTAAACATGATTCTTTTAAGACGAAAAGCAGGTTAAAACTCTAAGCCATGTTTGGGGCTGTTGGAGGGCTTTTCTAGTAATGCTGTGGTTGTTAAGACTTTGATAAGTCTAAATTTTGCACCTCTGGTTGGTGTTTTGTAGAGTATAGAAGACCAGAAAATAGCTCATGTCCCTGTTTTAAGATCACTGGCTTCCAAACACTCTCTCCCACTGTCCAGAGAAAGGAAATGGCTTTCCAATGACTTTGTAAAAGTGATAAACTTAAATCACTGTAACTACAAAATTTATGAAGCTTGTACTAAATAATGCTAAGCCTGAATAACAACTTCTAAAGCTCCCACACATTTTCTCACATTGAAATGTCACAAACTCAAAATGAGGAAGATTCTTTAGAATTCAGGAAGACTCTAAGAAGTTTCTTACCGTAGCAAAGAGAAGACATCATAAGAATTACGAACACAGTTCTGGTCCACGTGAAGAAGAATGTTCTTCTGAGCATCTGAATAACCCTGAAAGACATTAATCAACAAATTCATCAAAACTAAACAAAATTTGTGTACAAATTAATCATGCTTGTCTTTTTAAAAATATGACTTATTAACACCCAAGTAAATTTAAACTTTTAGAGATTCCAAAAAGTTAAGTCTAATTTCCATACAAATGAAGTCTAACTTTTCCAGGCAAGTGAATTTAAATGAATTTCTTCTCACAGTTTCCCACAGAAACAATGTTTCACATTATAAATTGTGGTGAACTTCCCAAAGAAGCTCCGGAAGTCTTTTTAACATATTATGTGACTGAAGAAGACTATTAACAATAATATTTCAACTATGCTTAGCCATCATATGTAACGTTTTTATGGGGGAAAAGGGCATGCCAAGTTCTGATTAGGAACATCAGAAAAAAATATTTCCACTCAGTGGTACAAAGGAGCAACGGCAGTTTCTAAAGAGAACATAGCACAATTCCGTAAGAAGAACATAATAGATATGTCTATCATTTAAGAAAGAAACAGTACATAGCAATTTAGAAAAAAAGACTCTGTACTCAAACCACCAGGACTCTAATTTAAGCCCTTAACACACCGGCTCTGTAATCTTAAGTAAACCACCTAAGCTCTCTTAGTTTAACCTTGGTTTCTTCATCTGTAAGATGGAGATAATAATAGTATTTGCCTGACAAATTGTTGTGGGAATTAAAAGAGTTAATATTTATAAAATGAAACGTATATAATAAGCACCATATAAGTGTTTGTTACAATGCTGGTATAAGCATTAAAAGTTATGTTGCTACAGACATTAAATGGACTTAGGAGAATATTGTGAACAAATTTATGCTAATAAATTTGACAAAGATTAATTAGACAAATTCCTTGAAAAAATACAAAGTGCCAAAATTGACACACTATGAAACAATATCTAAATAGCCCCGTATCTACTTTTTTAGTGAACAAGCAATTGAAAATCTTCCGCTGCACACAAAAAAATTCTTTATGTTCAAATAAATTCTATAAAACATTTAAGAAATACCAATTTTACACAAACTCCTTCAGAAAATAGAGAAGGGAACAATTCTCAACTCATAAGATCAGCATTACTGACACCAACACTTGACAAAGGCATCTCTCTCTCTCTTTCTCCCTCTCTCTCTCTCTCTCTCACACACACACACACACACACACACACACAAAGGCAATTACAGACCAACATCCTTCATGAATAGAGACACAAAAATCCTTAGCAAAATATTAGCACATTGAAACAGTAACACATTACAAGGATAAAACAATAATATATCATTATTAACTGGATGTATCCTAAGAATGTCTGCTTGGTTTAGCACTTAAAAATCAATCAATCACACAAATACATAAAACAATTATAAATCTGTCTTGATGAGCATGCAATTATGAAGATGTAACCTGTGACAATAATAACATAAAGATGGGTGAACATAACTATATAGAAGCAAAGTTTCTGTATCGTATTAAAACTAAGT
This sequence comes from Indri indri, assembly GCA_004363605.1. NCBI lineage: Eukaryota > Metazoa > Chordata > Mammalia > Primates > Indriidae > Indri > Indri indri. The sequence continues at coordinate 3,176 of RJWJ010001478.1, forward strand.
TTGGCCGGACATGGTGGCTCATGCCTGTAATCATATCACCTTGGGAGGCCAAGCCTGGAGGACTGCTTGAGGCCAGGAGTTTGAGACCAGCCTGAGCAAGAGCCAGACCCTGTCTCTACAAAAAATAGAAAAATTAGCAGGGCATCGTGGCACATGCCTATAGTCCCAGCTACTGAGCATACTGGCAGGCTGAGGCTGGAGGATTGCTTAACCCCAGGAGCCTGAGGTTGCAGTGAGCTATGATGATGGACAATGGAATATTACTCAGCCCTAAAAAAGAAATGAAGTACTGATGCATATAACATGTGGATGGACTACAAAAGCATTAGGTTAAGTGAAAGAAGCAAGAAAAAAAGGTCACATACTGTATGATTCCATTTATTTGAGATACCCAAAATAGGTAAATCCATAGAGATGGAAAACAGATTATGTTTGCCAGGGGGTTGGAGGACAGTAAAATGGAGAATGATTACTTAGTGGGTAGAAACTTGCAACTTGACAGAGGCGGTAGTTGCACAACATGTGAATGTGCCTAAGGCCACCAAATTGTACACTCCAAAATGGTTAATTTATGTTATGTGAATTTCACCTCAATTAGAAAAAAAGAGATGACTATGAAATAATCTATAATTTGAGAGGAGATGAGGAAAAAGAAGAAAGAGACAAGAGACAGTCCTATAAATTAACAATATCCAAATAATAAAAGACTATAAGTAGATTTAAGATTCTCAGGAGAAATGATTAATGATGTTCTACTTAGCTTTTCTTATTTTATGCAAAAAGCGTCAAATATTTTTTCTATTAAAAATTCTCCCACACCCACTAACATATAACTCAAAGCAACACATTATAACAGGGAAAGAGCATTCCAATTAAAAGCCAGGATCCTGGGAATTAATTCACTGTGCCTATCACGTAAGTGAGGAAAATCATTTAACTCTTCTGGGCCTCAGTTTCTTTAACTATAAAATGAGATGAAACTGCTACTAATAAAAAACGCTTGAGCCCAGGCGTTTGAGGTTGCTGTGAGCTAGGCTGACGCCACAGCACTCTAGCCCAGGCAAAAGAGTGAGACTCTGTCTCAAAAAAAAAAAAAAAAAAAATGATAGCAATACAAACAAGAATAATGTTTACGAGCATTTACAGTGTGTCATACAGTATTGTATTTTACACGTCAATGTTAACCAATGTTACTGTTAATGTTAAATGTTAACATATTTAATACTCACAAAACCCGGTGAAATAGATACTATTATTATCCCCACTTTAAAGGTGAGGAAACTGAGACAAAGAGAGGATTAAGCAGAAGAGCCATGCAGTCTGGCTCCATAGCCCATCTTCTTAAGAACTGTGCTATACTTGATGATCTCTAAGACCTTTTCCAATTCCAAAATTCTGCGTCCATGTACATTTAAGGCAATTTAAGGACATTAAGCCCTTCTGTTTCAGCCATCACTTAGCAATTAACATTCTTCAAATATGCTAAGAGCCCTGTTCTGAATGACATCTAACTTCACCAGATGTTCAATCCCGACAGACCTCTGATGAAGGATTATAATTGGAAAGAAACGACTCATTTGTATCTGGTTATCTGTGTGAGATACTGCCAAGTGCCAAAGAGCCCAGAAGAGATTTACATGTCACTCAAATTCTTCTGAAGCCAGGCCTAACAATTCTTTTTCAAGGAAGGGAACAGTCATTGGTCTGAGTAAATACCTATTAAAGTATTCAGGGAAATAGATAATTTCAATTATCCAATGAGCAGGAGTAATTACAGGCAAATCAGGTGTATTTCTAGATCATTGGTCAGCACAAACTTCTTCCATACAGGGCTGGATAGTAAATATTTTAGGCTTTATGGGCCACATGTCATTCCTGTCGCACATTCTTCTTTGTTTTTTCTTTCAAATTCTTTAAAAATGTAAAAACCATTCTTAACTGTGGGCCATACAAATTACATGGATTGTAGTTTGCTTACCCTGTACCAGCTCACTGGATGAGTTACCTTTCAAAATATGTTACTGTACATTCTGAGAGTTTTTAGCTGCTTCAACAGTCACAAAACTGTCCCTAACTTCATTAAAACTACAAAAGGTATCATAGAAATAATCCAATTGATAGGATAAATGATTATGATGCAAACAGCACTACACATATACTTACTCATTTCAGTGTTTACTGAACACCTAATACATAGATGGCATTAGGCAATTGCTACCAACCATCGATCGTCATAAAGTACACAACCCCAGTTATGGTTCCAAGTGAAGTAAATAAGACAAAGGTGGCATAAGAAAGGTTAAAAAGAAGAAGAAGAAAAAAAAAAAAAAAGCCTGGCACAGTGGCTCACACCTGTAATCCTAACACTCTGGGAGGCCAAGGTAGGAGGATCACTTGAGCTCAGGAGACCAGCCTGAGCAAGAGCGAGACCCTGCCTCTACTAAAGACAGAAAAATTAGCCAGGTGTTGTGGCATGCACCTGTAGACTGAGCTACTCAGGAGGCTGAGGCAGGAGGATCGCATGAGCCCAGGAGTTTGAAGTTGCAATGAGCTACAATGATGCCACTGCACTCTAGCCTGGGTGACAGAGCAAGACTCTGAATCAAAAAAAAAGCTACAGGAGTTGTGATGTGGTAAAGATTCCATCTAGGAGAGAAGCAGGAACATCAAAGGCTGCAAGGGTGGCAGTATTTGGGATGGATTAAGTAGTAGTGAAAAGCTGAATGACAGTGAAGGAAAGTCCCACACAGACTGAACACCTTTAGCCAAAGCATGACAGTGGGAAAACACAAGCTGCATTCAGAGAAAATTAAATAGTGGTCCAATTTGTTTAGCTTCACTGATGTAGAAATTATTTGGAACCCTGGAGCGGGAAGTAGTGGGAGATACAGCTGAGTACGTAGGCTGGGAGGGCTAGAGCACAGAAAGCCTTCAATACCAAGTTAAAGAATAAAGACAACTTAAGGACTCATGAAAGGTTTCTGACAGTGTAGGATAATGATCAGAGCTGCATTTAAGGAAGGTTACTCTGGTATTGACAAATGTGATGAACTGGAGGGGGAAGAATATACAAATACCAGCTAGGAGGCTATTATAAAAACCCACACATAACAGACATATGAGAGCTCAGAATGCACCAATAGCAATGGTAATGAAAAACAACAGAGAAGGGAGAGGGAGAAGGAAAAGGAGAGGGAGAGGGAAGAAGAGGGTAGGGAAAGAGTGAGAGAGGGGAAGGAGAAAGGAAGAGGAGGAGAGATAAAAGCAGAGATAGAACCAAAAGTACTATACACCTGCCTGAATTTGGGCTGATGGAGAGAAGGAAATCAGGTCAGAGATTTGGACACGTGTAGCAGACAATGAAAATTTATTCTACGCAACCTTTAAGCAAAAGAACAAAAACTGAAAGTATGCTTTAGCAAGATTAATCAGGCAACATAAGACAGAGTAGATACCAAGAGACTAGAGTCCATGGGCCTGCCAGGAAACCACTGCAGTAACTCAGCCCTTTGGAGACGCTGGTCTGAGCCTGGGTTCTGGAAATGGAGATGGGAAAGTAGTCACAGATACCAGAGTTATTTCAAAGAAAGACTCAAAAGAGTCTAGTGGCTGACTAAATACAATGGATAAAAAAAAGAAATCAAAACTATTAGATTTGAGGGCTAGATAAATGAAAAAATAGTTAATAGAGACATGGAAAACTGGAAGGGAAAGTAAGCCTAGAGAGAAAAACGAAGCGTTCCATTTACAGTATAATTTGGAAATGCCAGGTGTCGCAGAAATAGTCGGAAACCACTGAGACACAGAGTACTAGAATTTAGAGTAACAAGCTATACTACTGATGACAACCAAGTAGTGTATTCCAATAGAATTTCTAATATATACTGCTACAGAGGCTTTGTTCACTCGTTCAGTAAATATTTGCTAGATTATTACTATATGCCAAACACAGGGCTAAACACTAGGGATAAATGGGTACTGCAGACAGACACTGTCTCTGCCTTCACGCAGTTTACAGCTTAGTAGGAAAGAGAGATGAGCAAACCAGCAATCATAATATAATAGGATATGGGTCAATGATGAGGAAAATGAAATGCAAGGTACTATGGGAACACACAAAAGGGATATCTAAATGGGACTTAAGGGGTATGTCACAGAAAACCTTCCAATATGGAAATGGGGTCTAAGCTAAAACTGACACACACACATTTTAGCATAAGAAAGTGTTAAAAAGGTGGGATGTTTACAAATAAAGAACAGCAAGACCTTGTAAGCCATTGATTACTGAGGGCAAACACTACTGACATGATTTAAATAAAGAAGGAACATGATCAACATTTTAGAAAGATAAATATGGCTACAACGTCAGAATCAGGAAAGAAATAAATATGTAGCAGCCACCATCAGTAGTGATTCAAAAATAGAGGAAGGGGTTCAGGATGACTCTGTTCTGACTTGAGAAAGTAGATGGATAGTTGTACCGTTCACTCTATTAAGGAACACAACAGGAGGAAGTTTTGTGAGAGGGGAAGGGGAACGGAGCTCAGTTTGGGCCAGGTAGAGAATACAAGTCTCTGAAACATCTAAGCAATTTGACACATGTCTAGATATATGGAAATCTAGCGTGGAGATGTAGATTTATTTGGGAGGGATCTGCATCATCCAAATATAATGTGTTAATGAGAAGAAAAAAGGCCCAGGTAGAATCCTGAAAATAATAGCTTAACGGTGCCACTGAAAGCTTTCCCCAGCCAGACCTGCCAGTGTTCCACATGTTATTCTTAAAGCTGTAAGTGAGCTTTGCAAATAGTCCTTCTACACAGTTAAGTAAAATAAGAAATCATGATGGTCAAAGAAAAAAAAAAACAATAGCTCATTCTACTACCCGACCCCATTTTCAGATGCAATGAACATACATTTTGAAATACAGTATGTATTTGTATGACTACTCCTAAAATAGCTACCTGATGAATCAACAGACAGCTTGTGTTCCTATGTGTACATGTTCACTTGGACATTAATACATTTTTAAGTGTCAGCCAAGTGTAAGCTCAATAAAATTGTGCAAGTATCTCTGTTAGGCATAATCAAGCCTTGGACACCCCTTGGCTCTAAGATCTGATGAAGCCCAGATGCTGAGTTGTCAAGGAGTGAAGGTGAGACCTCTTCTTAGACACTGAACCTGAGCTGAATATGTATATTCCCTCAGATCTGGCCCAAGGTTTAAGAAAACAGAGGATGTTTTTCCTCTTCCTTAAAACAGTATGTAGCAGTGAGAAGTAAGAATAGTGTTATTAAGCAAAGGTATACGGATCCTGAAACTAAAATTCTTTATTTTTAATTCAAATCCACAGGGATAAAGAGATTCTTGTTCACACTTCAATGTTTTAAGCTATCCTCAGAAAATAATCACAATCACAGTCCCACACTCAAGTATGAAGTGGACTAAGTGTCTTCAATGCTACTCCGTGACAGGAGGACTGAAAGGGACCCTGCTAAAGTAGCCATTCCTTGAGTAAAAAGTCTACATTAGCACTGAGTAAAGTCTATGCTAAATCCTTAGACTATAATAGTGAGTCAAGCACAACCTCAGCCCTAAAGAAGCACATGCCCTAACAGAAGAAAGGATGTATACGCAAATGAGTGCAACTGTGAAAGAAGAGAGAAGTGGGAGAAGGAAGAGAAAGCAACAGTGAAAGCATGTTAACTAGCATTAGCACAGAGATTTAAGATGGGGTGGGAGGAGTCCCCACTTTGTAGAACAATTTAAACTGAAATTGACTTATGGGGAAGGGGTCAAAAATGCCCTCATTACAAATCTAAAAAAGAATCATAAAAACAAGTTTTCAAAATTTTAAGCTTTCTGAATCCCTGATGAGGACGAGTGCAGAATTCTGTTTCTGTTTACTCCTCAAGAATCTAAAACATCTATACGAAGAACCACATTTGGCTTTGAATTTTCCAGTATTAAAATTCTCAAAAGCTCAAAAATTGTGCTAAGAAGACAAGATCCTCCAAATTCATAACAGGAAACATGGCATTTTCCCAGATTGTTCTCTGGCTTCAGTGAAGAGAGAGAATGAGGACCACACCGCAGCAGCAGGATTTATAAATATGAATTACAGGATAAGACGATTTTCCAAACATCTGTCAAAAATTACTTTGATCCAAGAAAAAAGGGGGAAAAAAGACTCAGAGAGAAGCCAATTACAGTGACTAATGTGTGGAACTTTTGTGGACTTCAGTGGGTTGATGGACCCATGCCCACTCTGCAATAATAAATACCCAGTCTGTAGAATAAAGCACTTTATACTGTTCAAAGCACTTGCTCATGTACTGTCTCATTTGATTCTCACAGCGTACAGCTAGTTGACATTTCTGGTTAAATGTAAAGATAGAGACTTGGTACTCTGACAGGCTATATGAAGTGGGAAGAAATGTAGAGAGATGCCATCCATGTGGCATAGTGGTTAAGAGAACAAGCCATAGGCCGGGTGTGGTGGCTCACACCTGTAATATCAGCACTTTGGGAGGCCAAAGTGGAAAGATCACTTGAGGCCAGAAGTTTGAGACCAGCCTAGACCCATACAAGACCCCATCTCTAAAAACATTTAAAAATGAAAATTAGCCAGGCATAGTATGTGCCTACAGGTATGTGCCTGTAGTCCCAGCTACTTAGGAGAGGCTGAGGCAGGAAGACAGCTTGAGCCCAGGAGTTCGAGGTTACAGTGAGCCCTGATCGTGCCAGCCTGGGCAACAGCGCAAGACCCCGTCTCTTCAAAAACAAACAAAAATATCCAAGCCTTCGAATGAGTCAGATCTTCGAATGAATCATGGATCTGCTACCTACTACCTATGTAATCTTGAGTCAGTAGTTTAATGTTTCCTTCCAGGGTACTTCACTCATAAAATGATAATAACTACCTCACGGTTGTTACACAGATTAAATAAAAGCAACTAAAGTATCTGGTTTAGTGACTGACACATAGCATACACTCAGTAAATGAAAACTAGCAATGGTAGCTATTAAAAGCTCTGTACCCACCTGATATAATACGTTTCTAGGCAATCACACCAGCTCAAAATAGTTCAGAAACAAAATTTTACCCTAGATTTAAACTGGGCTTGGATACCTAGATGTTTTATAATAAAGCAAGCAGCTATTACAAACAGCCCCTGAGGAATTCTCCAGTATTTGTTTCTTCTATTTTGTAATGGGGGAAGGGGTGGTGAAGGGAAAGAACACTGAATAGAATACGCATAGGAACTGGCTATTTTTATGATTTTCCAACTTTTCCTTGATAATATACTGAAAGACCTGGACAGAAATTATACCATATCCAGCTCTCTGTTGTTAAAATATAGGCCCTACTTGGGACACTTAATCCCCAGTTCTGAATGTTCTGCTTGTGTACTGTGTGGGACGTGCTTTGGAAACAAGTTAGTATCCATTAATATAACTAGCAAGAGGAAATAGCCATTTTTTAAATTTCTCAGTTCTACAAAGTTAACTAAACAGTAATCTCTTGTCTGGGTTTCAGCATCTTCATTCTAAAAATAAAAATACTACTACTTGCCTAACTGCATTGCTATAAATTAAAGAAGCTATCTCTAGCAGTATGTGATCACAGTTAATAAAATTAAATGACGGAAGAAACCTCAAAAAGAAATTAAATGATGAAAATCATCTAGCCAGCACCTCTTCACAGGTGAAATAGTATAATGAAGAAAGTACATCACTGGAAAGAGATGTGTTCTGATCCTGGTTCTGCTCCTAACTCATCCTGTTATCCTGGCCATTCCTTATTCTACAAGTACTTACCGTATAGCTATTAGATGCCTCCCACTGAGCCTACAATTTGTGCCCTCTAAAAAGAGAGAGATATGTCATCCAAAAAATTATCATAAGCTGACACAACTGCTAACAGAAGTATGTCTAAAGGACTTCAGAGCAAAGAGCAAGGAGCAATTCACTGCATAAAAATGACTAAGTCACAGAGTGCAAGTCACTTTACCTCTCTATGACTCAATTTTCTTATAAAGTAAATAATGTTAATAACATTTGCCCTTTCTCCAAGATTGTTATAAGGATTGAGTGAAATTATTCATAGGTAAATCCTTAAGAGTAAAGAGCTATAAAAGTATGTACATGTATACGTACACATACAAAATAAGTATATGTATATATATATACACACACATATAATTATAGCTATATTTAAGTTATCTTCTATAGCATGGAACTAATTTGTCATGTCAAGTTCAACAGGTCATGAGGACCCTTGAGCCTCAGTTTCCCCATCTATGAAATAAGGATGTCGGGAGAGATAACTTTAATATCCCCTGTAGTATTATCCAGCTAATTAGGACTCTCTTACTTTTGAGATAAGAAACCTAAAACTAAGAGACGTTAAGTAATTTGCACAAGAAACACAGTACCAGAACAAATCTGGGATTAGAATTCAGATTTTCTACTTTCCAAAAGTACCATGACTTGAAAAATATAAAAGAAGAAAATTTCATTTGTATAGGCTCTCAAAACAGATCCTGAAACTTGCTATTGTACCTAAATTTTCAATCTCAGCCTGACTATGTACTTGAGATAATCAAGTTATATGGTTACTTTTGTGAAATCATCACCAAAATGCTATATCAATCTCCTGAGAGTTTCTTTCATTCAAAAAGATTTTGTTTTTGACTTGGATTCTATTTCTGCTCTAATTTTTTCCCATTGACTTGGATTCTATTTCTGCTCTAATTTTTTCCCATTAACATGAGAAAGTGTTGCCATCTACTGGACTTTAAAGATATTGCTGTTATAGTTTGTAGTCTGAAAAACGAATTACTAGTCTATTATAATAGCACAATAGTTAGAGTTATTATGCCAGGATGAGCTACATAAAAATAAATACCAAAAGTTGAGGCTGAGGGTAAAGTAGGGTGGGAGAAATACTATCTCCTCAAGATTTTGTGTCTCAATTATTGCTATAATACTGCTAAACACAGTGAGCACTAACCTGTATTCATCAAAATTTTATCAAGCAACTACCACGTACCAAGCACTGTGCTACGGATACAGTGCTAACACAATGTTAAGCATTAGAAATGCAGTTCCTCTTACCATAGGGTTTAGAGCCATGGGAGTAGTAGTTCCTAGTAGTGCCTGAAATGAACCCACATAATCAGACTCTGAAACCCATATTCTTAAACACTAGGAGTATGTGTTCACCCAAAGTAGCTATCAACAGTCCCCCAAAAGGAACAGTGGTCACCAAAAGGAAATTCAGGCAAAGACGTACATATTAAAGGCAAAATCCTGACCTGGGATATGAAAGGTTTCCAGCTTATTGGGTGAAGAATTGGCCCAACAGCCTTTTATTCCCCACCTTTCCCCAGTTGCCATGCTAGCAGTTAAACCTACCTATCTCTCCAGGCCACATGGCCTTATTCACCAACCTCTATCCACCCCAACTTCAAGCTGTAACAGTGTTCCTCTTTGGTTCTCCATAGTCCCCAAACATTAAAACCTCTTCCTTAGGTGCTCTTCCAATTATCTAAGGTTCTTCTATAATTCACTTGCATTATCTACAAGAACCAAACAACTACCATTAAAAACAATTTTCAAACTAAACCTATTTGTAAACTGGAGATCTTCTGAAATATATGCTATCTTATCTCCTCAATGAAAAAAATACATTTGTTAATCTGTGTCTTAAAAATATTTTTATATCCCACAGTACTTAACAGGCTTGTAGTAGGTGCTTGATTTTTTTTAAAGAAAACAAAATCATGAATCATTTTTATAACTAAGATAAAGACCTGCATTATCACTTATTCAATTATCTTTGTCTACACTGCTGTTAAATACTTAAAGATTTAAATACTTAAGAGTGCCATATTCGTATGCCAGATAAATAAAATTTTACTATAGAAAATTAAACAAAAACAAATAACTCCTTAATAATGCCAACAAAGGTTACTGAATAAAGGATTAAAATCCACAGTGTATGTTTTAGTCAAAGATTTTCAATGTATTACATAGTTTCCAAACGCAGTCCAGGAAGTGAGAATGAACTATTGATCTACTGTCATACATACATGAGAGGTTTACTATAGTATACGGTGGAGAGGTTTTAGGTTCCTAAAAGCTCAACAGAAATGAGTAAAGTTTTTCGAGAAGCAGATAAAGAAAGAGGGAAATGTTCTGGGCAAATAAGAAATCATTTCAGCTTTTAGAGCCATCATGGCTGAAGACACTTTAAGAGAATGTGGACACAGGGAGGATTAACATCAACATAATCAGCAGCAGCAATAATAAAAGTGTTTCTCGTCACAGCTAATATAAAAAAACAAGAGTGCCAAATTGGTGAACAAAAATTTTCTCACTATTTAAAAGTTGCTTTAAAACACACTTTGTTATTGCTTCATAAGTGTAACTTTTCCTCTTCTGTATAGAGTACACATTCTTAACATTTAAACCTGTTCTTAAATCCTCGTTGCTGGCCAGGTGCAATGGCTCACGCCTGCAATCCTAGCACTCTGGGAAGCCAAGGCAGGAGGATCATTTGGGCTCAGGAGTTCAAGACCAGCCTGAGCAAGGGCAAGAGCCCATCCCTACTAAAAAAATAGAAAAAATTAGCTGGGCACAGTGGCGCACGCCTGTAGTCCCAGCTACTCAGGAGGCTGAGGCAGGAGGATTGCTTGCACCCAGGCGTTTGAGGTTGCTGTGAGCTAGGCTGATGCCATGGCACTCTAGCCTGGGTGACAGAGCGAGACTCTGTCTCAAAAAAAAGCCTTATTGCTTTAGCATCTTTTAAATTTTTATGAACTATTTCAAATATATTGATATCTGTTTACGATCATTGTGATGACAAATATATTTGGACTTATTGCTACTGCCGTACGACATGTTTCTGTCCACCATTTGTTTTCCTTTTTGTTTCCTCTTCTGTCTCCTACCAAGTTGACAAAGCTTTCTATACCTTTTTTTCTCTGCTAATTAGAAACCTATATTCTCTGTTTCTAGTCTTTACTAGATACGCTTAAATTTTTAACAAGCGTACTTGGCTACAAATTTTTCTAACTAATTCTAGAGTTGTTTACTATCTCTATCTTCCTCCCAAACAAACCAGTGACCTTAATGAGTCTTAACCCTTTCAACACCCACTCACCCCTTATTACTGTTATCAGTGCTTCTCAAACTCTTTGTGGGGAAGGACCAGTTGTTTGGGGTTTTTTCCTTCAATCCATTGTGAACTGATACTTTTGTAAATACAATAAAAAGTCATAGTAATGTCAAATTGCTATAAAAGTTTTAAAATTTTACTCTCAATTTTTGTACTTAGCTTACCACAGACTGGTGACAGACAGTTCTTGGACTAGCACTGGTCCAGACTACACTTTGAATAAGAATAGCCTAGTTTGTTTTACCTTAAAACACACAACACTTACCAAACACTGGGTTTTGTTTGTTAGCTTAAATTAAATTCACTAACGTTTTAACCAGTTTACACTCTTTGCTATTTTCTTACATCCTCCCTTTGGGTTTACTTTTCTATTTGCATTATTTGGTATGGGTAAAAGGTCTGTGGTGGTAAATTCTTAACCTTTGTGTCTTTAAAACTCTCTCTCTCTCTCACCCTCTTAAAAAGTTTACTAGAAATAGAATTATACATTAATGATTAATAGTACTTTGAAGATATATTTCTTCTGGCATCTACTAATGCTGATGAGAAGTCTGCTATCAATCTAATTGGTAGATAATACTTCCTTTTTCTCTGGTAGCTTTTAAAATTTCCCCTTTTAAGATTATCCTTAAAGTTCTGCAGTTTCTCTGTTTCAGGCTCCTTTTGTAACAGGGAGAGCCCCCACCCCTCGGTTTTCAGTGCTCATCTCGTGCTCCTTTTGCCCTGAAGAGCCCATCATCCTGCCTACTTCATGGGGGGCTAGAAGGCCCAAGGCTTCTGCTTCTGCCCATTTCTTTGCATTTCTATTCCATTTCTGTTCCAGAGATGTTTACCTTGGTGTGTGTTTGTTTTAGCAAGATGCGACTCTTTAAATTTCTCTGATTTCATCGATCATTGCTTTTTGTTCGGAGCTGAGGAGGGTCTCAAAGTGTACACTTACAATGCCATCTTGACTAAAAATCATGCTTGTGGCTTTCTTTAGAAAGGCAATAACAAAAAAAGCTTTTTAAGGTTCAGCCTATATGTCAGGTGTTCATTTGAAAGCTGGCAAAGGGGCATGATAAGCTGGACTTATAAATTGACAAAGCTAATTAACTGAAGGACTATAAATTGCGCCACTTATTACAATCATATATTCAATAAACATTCATTATCCATCTGGTTTTGAATTCCAGCTCTGCTACTTAGTAGCTGTGCAATCTCAGGAAAGTTACTTAACTTCTCCATGTCAGCTTCCCCTTCTATGAAAGGACAACTGTAAAGTTTAAATGAGGTGAAATATGTAGAGCATTTAAAATAGTTCCTGGTACAGAAGTGCTCACTAAATATTAGCTATTTTAGTGTTAGAGGGAAACACTCTGCATCGCATGCTTCCACACAGGAAAAAAACAAAAAACGTTCTACTCTACTTCCCAGAGGAGAAGGTCATGAAAGGAAAATTTCCAGTTTCTCTGTATCCTTCACTCATTCTTTTCCAGGACCAGAAGATAATTTATCTGATTGTTGAACTTCAGAGATGGAATTGGGCATGGCTGGCTCAGTTCTTTCTAGAACTGGTTCCCTCTCATCAGAAATAGCCTGTCTAAAGCACATATACAAATTCTGCTTTTGGCTTGAAGGATCAGGCCTTGTTCTGTACGGGGAAGACCTCAGCTTCATTGCTTTGTTATTTTGGGGGGAGGTCCAGTTTGGGAGCAAGCCCTTCTAGTCACAACAAGCTCTTTTAGTTACAGAAATTAAGCCACATTTGTCAATCAGATTCATTAGTAACAAAGCCAATATTCTGGTCTCCATTTATCTATCACTTATCTTATTTCTGAACTTGCTCCAAACTTAGGAGGAAAAGAAAGGAGTATTGTTATTGGCCTACCCAAAACCTCAGCAACTACTCGTATCTGGCTACAGGGTTCTTAAGGAATTAAATACAATAATAGATGTAAAGCTCTTAAAACAATGTTTGATACACAGTGATGCTCAACAGATATTAGCTATTAATATTATTACTGTGTGCCAGACATTGTGCTAAATGGTGAGTTAATTACCAGTTTCGGGAGGAACTTCATGCTTCACAAGTGTTGGGATAGCTAACCCTATAAATGAGACATTACAAACAGCAACCTCACAATTCCCTCGTTAAATCATAAACATTTTTACTAAACAAATACCACGTCCCAAGAACTATGGTAGGTACTGGGAATTCAATAGTACATATGGAAATCTGTCCTTAAAAAGCTTACAGACTAGAAAGGAAGAAAGACAAACCTAGTTACAAGGTGGCATATCTTATGTCAAACCTATACACAGGAGGTTGATACACTATAGGAACTTAGAAGATAAGAGCTTTAAAATAAAGAAAGAAGAAAAGCTATCAGAGTTTGAACTGAGTTTTAAAGAAGTCACCTTGAATAACTTCCATTTTAATAAATCTAATGGACAATTTTCAGTCCTCATCTTATTTGACCACTCTCTCCCCTTAAAAAATAAACAAAACCCCAAAAAACCCACCCCTTTCCCTGCAAAAAATAACTCCTTTTTTGGTCTCTGAAATTCCACATGAACTTTACTCTTTCTCTCTTCCTCTGACCACTCCTTCTCAGTCACTTTTTCCATTGCTTTTTCTCTATTTAGCCTCTAAAAGTTGGATGTCTTCAAGGCTTGGTTACTTAACACCTCTTATTCTTACTGTATTTGCCAATTTCTAGTCTATCTTCTCCCTACTCATGATTTCAATGACTATTTGCCCTTGGTTCCACATTTATATTTCTAACCCAGTTCTCTCCTCCAAACTCCAGATTCCTGTATTGAAATGCCTACTTACCATCTACATATGGATGTCTCGAAGGCATTGCCAACTCTATACGATCAAATCTCAGCCCACATCTGCCTCTGCCAAACCTGGTCTTCCTCCAGTGTTCCTTAGTTCTCTCAGTGCCTGGCACCTTTACCCATATAGTTACTTCAGCCAAGCCAGAAACCCAAAAGTCATCCTTGACACCTCCTTTTTTCTTATACCTTAAATTCAAACCATCACCAAGTCTTAATGATTTTATCTCCAAAAATTTTCTTAAATCTGTCTTCTCTTGGTTCTACTATAATACTGCTTCAAAGCATTGCATCTGTTACCTGATATACTGCAAGATCCTCCTTACTATTCTCCCACATATATTCTTGCCTCTTCTATGATCAGTCCTTACTACAACCAGAATGCAATGATTAAAACACAAATCTGACTATATCGCTGCCATGCTAAAAATCCTTCCACACAGTCCCCTGTTCTTAGGATAAAATACTTTAAAAGGTTCTGCATGGGGTGGTCTCTGCCTAGCTCTCCAAACTCATCTGGTATCACTCTCCCTCATCACTCTGACCTTCCTTCCATCCCTAAAACTCACCATGTTCCCTTCCACTTCACGGCCTTCCAACAAACAGGTTAACCTCTTCTGCCAGAACTGCTCTCTCTATTCAGTCCCCACTGCCTTCACATAGTTCACTTCTACTCCTCATCTGGAGTGTGGCATTAAAAGTCATGTCCCCAAAACGGCCTTTCTGGAGCCCCTAGAATAGGCTAGGTTCTCGTTACATGTTTTTATAGCACTTACTATGAATTGTGTTTACATGTTTATATGTTGGATTACTTTATCAGTACTTGTCTCTTCCATACACTCCATGACAGCAGGAAAACATTCATTTGCTCTCCACTGTATTCTCAGCACTGGAGTACAGTGGCCGACATACAGCAGGTACTCAATAAAATGTTGAAGGAATGGAGTACTCTACACAAAAGCATTTCAGACAACCAAGAATTATGAAGCAACATAATCACTAAGAGCAAATCATGTACAGGCTTCAGAATTTGATAGGTAAAACATGACAATACAGTAGAAAGAGCATGGGTTTTAGAGGCAGCAACTTGAAACCTCAGCCCAGCTACTTTCTAGATGTATGACCCTATGAAGTTCATCCCTCACAACCTGTTTCTTTATCTATAAAATGGAGAGGTCAAAACTTACTGCATTGGTTTGTGGCCAGTATTACACGGGAAAAAGAACCTGAATCACCTGGCATAGTATCATAGATAGTAGGTGCTTGGTAAATATGAATTTTCTTCCCTCTCCTTTCTTTAATTACCTTTAGATATAGACACAGTGCTGACTATAAAACAATTTAACTCACGGTTTCTTAAATTTATTGAAAGTCATAAAAGACAGCTGAAACATTTATTAAAACTGTATTGCATTTAATCAAAATCACCATTCCTTCCTAATCCCCAAAGAATTTTTTAGAATAAGAGAAAATAGCTAGCTCAGGTTTTCCTTTAGAAAAAGTAATATAATCTGGATTTAGAAAAGATAAATTGGGGTGGTTACGTGCCTTACAAAATGAGTTCTCACTTTAAAAAGCATTCACACTAAGCCACACTAAACAACAAACTTACAATGATACTTAAAACATGATTCTATTCACACAGAGCTTTCCAGGATTATATCTACCCTGTACACCTGCAAGGCACACCTGCACTAAACAAAACTCACAACAGCAGGAGAATTCTCTTACCTTATGTTCAAATGGAGCACCATAGTAGCCATCATTCAGCCCAAAAATTATTTCATTTTGGTGGCGGGCATGAATCTAAGAGAGGAGGAAAACACACTATTAGTTCTTCTCATTCCCATCATGTTTTAATAGGACGCGAGAATGACAGTTATAACAGGACCACTTCAGTGCTGAGAAACAGGCTAACTACATCTAAACAAACTAGCAGAAAACAAGTCACTGCTCAAAAGACCAGGTGATCAACTTAGCATTTCCTGCTTTAGTCAAGGGCTTCACAAAACCATCACATGAGATCACAGGCACCATTATTCACACATTTTCCACAAACACTTCTTAAGGTTGTTATAGAACAGCTATTCCTGAAGGACAGGGGATTCAGAGGCATACTAAACACTCTCTGATCTCAAAGAAAACACAATTTAGTAAGTCTATGAGAGTACTTTAAAAAATATGAAGCCCTAGAAAAAACACACAAGATAAATATTATTTTCTATTTTCAAAAAGACAGTTTAAAAATAATGGTATCCAATCCATAAAGTCTTAAATATCTACTTAATTACTATTTGCATATCACTCTGTCTCAGATGATGTGAACTTCAGGCAGTGTCACCCCAAATTAAACTTCACCTAAAAGGCAAGAGGAAAAAAACTTAAAAAATTGAAGATAACTCTACTCTAAAATAACTTAAAATAGTATAAAGTGCCTAACTGTGAAATATAAGAATAGATTTAATTACTTCATCAGAAAGAGTTAAGCTAAAAAAATAGAAATATGCTTCTGTGAAGATTCAAAAGTGGGAAAGACAAGGATTACCAGAACAGAACATTTGCTCTCTTCTTTCTCTAGCTAGAGACAAAGCCAGCAGCAGAATACTCCCGTGAACATTTACCTGACTTCCATATCTCCTACTTCTATTACTAAAGTAAAATTAATCACACACTCCCTTTTTACCTACATCACTTGCTGAACTGAATACTAAAAGATAAGTTTGCAGTCACAAATTTATTACTATAATGGAAACTATAAATCAATCTCAAGAAGTTTTTCATCTTAGAAAGAGAAAGCATTATGAAATCAGTTTCAAGAATAGAAGGGACCTGAAATTTTATAAACATAAAATATATATGCACCAAAATGTTAATAATAGTTGTAGATGGGTAGAGGATTATGTGTAATTTTTTATTCCCTACTCTGTGCTTTTCGAAACTTTCCAAATTTTCCACAAAGAACATACATTATTTTTTAAATTTTAAGAAAATAAATATGTATATAACATTAAAGAAAGTGGGAGGCAGTAGGGTGAGTATGGGCAGGAATGAATCTAACATGAAAGTAATCAAAATATAAGCTTCATGAAGATGAGCATTAAATTAGTTTGTTGAAAAATAAGAGACAACATAGTTCTAGTACTTGAAAAGATAACACGCTAAAAAGTAATTGATCTGGGTTCTAATTCCAACTTTGTTTCATAAGGAGCTCTTCAGAGGAGGAAACTCTGACTTACTTATCTTTATAGCCCTGGTATCCAGCACTCTACCCAACATAAGAGCAGTTAAGAAATATTAATGGTACATACTTTAATTCCTTCAGCAGGCAAAAACAGAAAACACTTCCTGCTCTATTGTGCAGGCGTGTCATAAAGATGGAATGAAATAATTAGATAATTAGATGTGAAAATCAGATATGAAAAATACTGATAAAAAAATCTAATAATGGATTAAAAATCAGGCAATCATAAAGCTCAGAAAGATCCCTTTGTTCCTAAGAAAGAAAAAGAAAAACGTGCTTAACAAAACAGGCTATATTATAATGCACACTATCATATACATTTCAGAACTGTTAAATTACCCTAAGAAGAAGTAAGATATGTACTATACTTTACTCATTAATTACAGGTTACTGTCCCAACAATAATTGTGTTACAATTCTTATATGCAACCTACAGAATACAGAACTCAACCAAAACCTCCTATTTTGACATCTTTATGAAAAGCAGCATATTTTTAAAGACAGCTGATTTAGAGTTAGTGAAATGAATAATAAATGTAGTCTGAGCCATGGAACAAGTATACAGCCTACATTCACCAATCACTGTGTGATCTTCAGCAAATCACTTAATGTCTCTGAACTTCTGTTTTCTCCTTAAATATTGAAGAAAGTAACAACACTTGCTCACATGATCTTCCAAAGACCACAGATCATTGTGAATGTGTAAAAAGATACCCAAACACTACAGGGGTATACACTTGCTGTGGTTATTAATACAAAGTTCTAACCACTTAAACTAAGCACAAGAATTCCTGCCATTGCACATAAGTTAGGATGCTGCCTGGCCCACATAAGCAATATCAACAAATTCTCCAAATTCCCATCTTAAATAGAACTATTTCCAAACTCCCCTGCTTCTGTGTCATCAAAATCTAAGTTAAGCTTAGCTTAGTTCATAACTTCTAGGAAAAAAACATTCGATTAACCCTATTTAGGAAACTCAGGTTACATCTGCAGCTATGGCACAAGTATGTGACTTTGGACAAATTGTATCATCACTCAGTTCCCTAGTTTCCTCAACTAAAAATCAAGAGATTAGATCACGCTCTGTTATATTATACTTCTGTGCCTATTCTTATCTGTTCTTCTCCGGCTAATTCCAATATATCATTCAAAATTCACTCATGACGAACTTAATAACTGCTATTTGTAAAACATGCCATTC
This sequence comes from Indri indri, assembly GCA_004363605.1. Lineage (NCBI taxonomy): Eukaryota > Metazoa > Chordata > Mammalia > Primates > Indriidae > Indri > Indri indri. The sequence continues at coordinate 21,630 of RJWJ010001478.1, forward strand.
AAGGACAGCAGAATAAACATCACATGTACATGAAATAGTCAACCGAAGCAGACCACATATTTTGGGCCAAAAAATAAATCTAAAAAAAGTTAAAACTATTAAAATCATACAAATGATTTTCTCTAAACTCAAGAGAATTAAAGTAGAAATCAACAACAGAAAAGTATCTGGAAAATCGACAGATATCTGAAAATTAAACAACATACTTCTAAATATTACATGGGTCAAAGAATAAAAATGGAAATTAGAAAATATTCTACATTCAATAAAAACACAATATCAAAATTTGTGATATACAGCTAAAGGAATGCTTAGATGAAAATTTATAAAATGCTTATTTTAGAAAAGAAGAAAAATTACAAATCATTAATCTAGGTTCCCACCTTAAGAAACTTGCAAAGAACAAATTAAACCCAAGCAAGCAAAAGGAAGAAAATATAATAAAGATAAATATAGAAATCAATGAAAATGAAAAAATTAATAAACATTATCAGTGAAACCAAATACCAGTTTCTTGAAAAGCTAATAAAATTGATAACTCTCTAGTTAGAGTAATCAAAAGAGAGAAGACTAAAAATACCAATAGCAAGAATGAAAGAGGAAAGATCCTACATACATTAAAAAGATATAGTAATATTACAGAAAACTTTATAACAATAAATTTGAAATCTCAGAAGAATCAATTTCTATAGAAGACAAATTATCAAAGCTCACTTAAGAAGACACAGATAACTTGAATGGTTCCATATCTAATAAAGTAATTGAAGTCATACTTTTAGACTTTCCCACAAAGAAATCTTAATCCCCAGATGGCTTCACTGAAGAATTCTGTCAAATATTTATAGAATAATTAATAACAACTCTACATAAATTTCTCCAGAAAATTAAACACTTCTCAGTCTATTCTATAAGACATACATTTCTATATACTAGCAAAAAAATTGGAAATAGAAATATTAAAAAAAGAATACCATTTAAATTAGCATAAAAATATGGAATCCTAATAAAATATGTGCAAGATCTATATGCTGAAAACTATAAAACATTAATGTGTGAAACCAAAGAAGATTTTCATAAATGGAGAGATATATTTTGTGTGTAAACTGAAATACTCAATACTATTAAGATGTCAATTCTCCCCAAATTTACTTAGATTCAACGCCTATCAAAATACCAACAGGATTTTTGTAGAAATTGACAAACTGATTCCAGAGTGTATATGGAAAGGCAAAAGATCCAGAATAGCTAGAAAAATTTTGAAAAAAGGACAAAGTTGGAAGGTTCATGTTACCTGAATTCAAGACACACTATAAAACTACAGTAATTAAGATAATTTGCTGTTGGCATTGGGATAATACGAAATAGAACAGAGTCCAAAAACAGACTCACACAAATGATTTTCAACCACTGATTTTCAACAAAGATGACAAAGTAATTCAATGGAGAAATAATAGGTTTGGCAACAAAGAGTACAGGAACAATTGTTCATCGATCTGCAAAACAATGAACCTTGCTCTGTACATTAAAAATTCAAAGGGATCATAGATGTAAAGTCTAAAAACTAGAAAACTTCTAGAACAAAACCTCTAAAAAACATAGGAGAAAATCTTTGTGACCTTGCGTTAAGCAAAGATATCTTAGACAAGACACAAAAAGCATGAAACACAATAGAAAACACTGATATAGTGGATTTCACCAACGCTGAAAATACTTCTGTCCTTTGACACTGTTAAGAAAATGAAAAGAAAATCCATAGACTGGCAGAAAATATTTGGAAAATACATATCTTATAATGGACTGACTTATATCCAGAATACATAAAGAACTTTCACAATTCAATAATAGTAATTCAAGCAACCCGATAAAAAATGGGCAAAAGATCTGTACAAACATTTCATATGAGAGAGAGAGAGAGATACTGATCTCAAATAGACATATTTTTTACAAGGCTCAATTTAACTCTGTCATTAGGGAAATGCAAATTAAAACTACTTTAAACCCATTAGAATGGCTAAAATTAAAGACTGATAATAACAAGTGCCAGCAAAGATGTAAAACAAACAAAACTATTACACATTGCTGATAAGAATGCAGAATATTACAGTCACTTTGGAAAACTGTTTGGAAGTTTCTTATAAATTTCATCATACACTTAACAATAGACCCAGCAATTCCATCCCTGGGTATTTACCGAAAAGAAATGACAACATATGTCAACACAAAGACCTATATTTAAATATTTATAACAGCTTTTTTTTATGGTGTTAGTTACTCAACTCTATACATTGGTCCAAATTCACTGAACTGTATACTTTAAAAAGGTGAATTTTATTGTAAATTATACCTCAATACACCTAACTTTATAAAAAAAATCTTTATTCAGAAGTCCTCCATGACTCTATCCGGGCTGGTCTAAATACCTCTTCCATGTACTCTCATACCTCTCTAGGAAGGTACTCATCAATCATCAGTTTATTAGGTCTCGGAATTTTGTCTTATACATCTCTGGATCCTTAACACTAAGTATAATGCCTGGTAAAAGCATATGATCAATCAATGAACCTAACTGATTCCGGCTATTATCCTAAAATATCTTAGTCTCATTTTCCTCTAAAAATCCGTAATTCTGAGGTAGAGGCAGGAGGATCGCTTGAGGCCAGAAGTTCAAGACCACACTGGGCAACATAGCAAGAACCCATTTCTACAAAAAAGTTAATTTAAAAAAATTACGATTTTATTTGATCTATTTTTTTAAGAGACAGGGTCTCACTCTATCACTCAGGCTGCAGTATAGTGGTGTGATCACAGCTCACCACAACCTCGAACTCCTCGGCCCAAGCAATTTTCCTGCCTCAGCCTCCCAAGCAGTTAGGACTACAGGTGCGCACCACCACACCTGGCTAATTTATTTTTATTTTTTATAGAGACAGGGTCTTGCTATGTTGCCCAGCCTGGTCTCAAACTCCTGGCCTCAAGTGATCCTCCCTCCTGAGCCTCCCAAAGTGCTAGGATTACAGGCATGAGCCACCAGGGCTGGCCTGATCAAATTTTTTACTAGTATGTTACTTGTTATACCTATTCCAAATGTAAGTTTGACTTTCTATAACGATACTAAGTTTCTAGTTAGCTGAAAAAAAAATGTTTTCTCTTTTCTTTTTTTTGTTCTCTGTTACACCAACATAACTAAAAGAAGACAACTGAATGCCAACTCTCTGAAATTAGGGCAGGTTAGACATAAGCATGGTTGGGTATGTCAAGAAGACCACCACCTAAGGAATGTGGGAGTTGAAAAACATGATGAAAGCCATCTTAACTGGCCAAAAAACTCCCCTATAGGCCTATAGCCCTACAACCACAGCGTTAAGAAGCACCATCTTCCATGAAATGTAGATACTTTCAGATGAAAAATAAACAAGTACTTAATATCATAGTCTATCCACAGAGAGCCAAGTATAGCATGTAAGAAGATACGCAGGGCATGTGCCTCAGTGCAGGGATCTAGTTGGCCACTCTAAAGGCAACAAGTATCTGGTACCAAGACAGAAAAGAAAGGCCCTAAACCAAAGTCATTATTTTCTAAGTTTCAGTTAAGACCAACCCTAAAACAGAAGAAAAACAAAAAGATAAAAAAAGATTTGAAAATTGTAGGAGGTTAGAATTTAGTTAAGGAGCAATATATATTACATATTGCTCTGGTCACTATAGAAGGACACAAAATAAATAAAAATATGATAAAGCATGGTCTCATTTGTACGTAGAATCTAAAAAAGTTGAACTCATAGAAGTAGAGAATAGAATGGTAGTTACCAAGAGCTGGGTGGAAGGGAGGAGGCTTGGAGATGTTGGTCAAAGGATACAAAATTTCAGTTAGAAAAGAGGAATAAGTTTAAGAGACCTACTGTACAACATGGTGACTACAGTTTAAAAAATTAAAAAATAAAAGTATAGTAAGCAAAATGAGGGCAGAGATTTTTTTAATCTGAAAAAAATGCAGAATTAAATTGTTTCTTTAAAAAGAAACATAACAGAAAGTATATAGTGAATAAACATTTTAAAAAATCAAGGATGTTTATAAATAATTTATGACTAACATTTTAGGGTTATTGTTAACAGTAGTACCATGGGTATCACAAAATAGAAATGGTCCTCGTTCCAACGTAGAATGGAGGGTTACCAAGGACAACATGTATACACCAGTGTTATACAGCACAAAGAAAATGAATTTTTAAATCAGCCAGGCCTGAATTTAAATCTTAGCTCCACCTAGCTGTGTGATCTTCAGTAGTTTCCTAAACTCTCTGAGGCTCAATTTTCCCATCTGGAGAATAAGGGCACTAATATCAACCTTCACAAGGCTGCTATAAACATTAATTAATTACCACTATGTCTGGTGATGCCAAATAGGTTTCCTTACATTCACAATTCTGATAGATTGCTAGTTGTGTCCTGCAACACTGTGTTAGTAAGGATTCTGGAGCTACTTCTGAGCTCAGTGAGAAGATCTCCGTGATCAATTAGCTACACCAGGCGTGAGTACAGCAAAGGCGGGGAACAGGCAGCAAGCAGTATATAAGCCAGGCATTTCTCATCCTGGGCTCGACAAAAGGTAGTTCTTCTTATTCCTAGAATAATCCAACTCTACTCGTCAAAAAAGAGGTGTTTGATGGTATAGTCTTTATTTCAACTTAATTTTCAGATTCCAGGGGAGGACATCCAATATGAGAGAAAAAGCAGAATGCTGTGAGAAAGCATATTCTTTCACACACACACACACACACATATAAATCCTCTTATATTAGCAGCTTAGGTTACTTCTTCATAAATGTCTTCAGTTAAAGTTATTTTTTAAACTGGGCAATAACTCAAACACAACAACATAAGTAACACGACATAAGCAAACAATCATAAAGGTCTCTCTTAGTAACATAATTAAACAGTCATAAAAGTTTCTCTTTATAATAGGAAATATAGAGTCGGAAGAATCAAAAGAAAGGTTAGACAAGTTAATTTGGAGATGACAACTACTTGAAACCACAGTCTAAAAATTACCTGCTGACCCAAGTACTTCAGCCCATCCAAACAGACTTTCCATTCAATCAACAGCTGGTAGGCATTCTCCTTTCCACCCCATATCTTCACTACAAAACAAGACACAGATGTATCAAGATGGTCTGGCATTATTCCAAAGTCGAGACTCCGCCATGTTGGATTCTGTTGATGGAAATGAAAACATGCTTTAGGAAGGCTAACTTGTTTACAGTTATTTCAGTTAGGTGATAAATCATTTTGTTTTTAAAAACCAAAAGACCTTACAAACACATTAAATTGCAAACTTATATGAACCAAGAAGACATTCTAATTAACACAAAAGGGGTGATAATGGTACTTTTGAATTTCTGTTTACTTATTACAATCATTAGAAGAAGCATACATTCCCATCTCTCATTGGCATGGCTTCATATGGTAATTCATTCATTTATTCAACACTTAATACATGATTATTAAGAGCTAACACATAAACAATGCCCTCAAAGAGCCTTCAATTTATTGTTGGATTCAAACACTTATTTAAATAATTGCATTGTTTCATGAAAAGTTCAATAACAGAATTATGCAAAAGGTTACACAGTAGCACAGGAAGGAATAATAAACCGAAGGATCAGGGGAAGATATCACAGAGGCTGTGACATTTGGCTTTTAGTGGACAAGTAGGATTTTGCCAGGTTAAAACGAGGAATTTCAAGCAAAAGGGAACTCGGAGGTATGCCAAGGGGTGGTCAGGAGAAAGGAGAAAGGGATCGGAGAGACTTCAAAGAACTCAAACTTGCTCTTACTGCTCCATCACCACACTCTACAGCAGACAGGGCTGAGACACAAATAAGTGACTTAACATGACAGCAAAGCGGAGACAATTACTATAAGAATGAAGCATTCATTACAGATTAGCTAGGAAGGAACTGGCCTTTGCCAGTTCATCAAACTCTCCATCTAGGACTTTGAGAAACTGGTAGCCAGAAACTATGGGGAAAAGCCCGCTAGTAGTTCTGGAGCTTGAAGATGTGCCTGCATTCCTTGGTCTGAGTTTCCTTCACAACCCAGCCTTGTATGAACAACAGCAATCATTTGTGGACCATTTACTATGTGCTGAGCATTATACTTGATTTAATTTAACATGGACTATAGTACAAATGAGGAAGCTGGATATAACAGAGAGACAAAATGAGGGTGTCCTCTAGTTTACATATCCTAGGAATATAAGAACTTAAAGGGACGGTTACACTTGGCTAGTCCAACTCCAATTTTGAAATGAGGAAGTTGAGGCCTCTGGCTAGAGGTTCCCTGCCTCTACCCCCACCCATCCTTTTCCTGGTTAACGTTTCTCTGACCACCAGGTTTCAGTTCAAACATCTCTTCCTCAGAGAAGCCTTCCCTGATCTTCCCCTTAACTGTCAGGCTTCTCTGCCTGCCACCCACTGTGAGGGTGGGTCTTTTTGCTGTTGCTTTCCCAAGTAGAAAATATAGTACCCTGGAGACACAGTAAGCACTCGAATATTTGCTCAATAAACAAAGAAAAAATATCCTATTCCTGGCACTTTACTGAAAGAAGACCTAATCATTTTAGGGTCAGAAATATTAAATTTAAGGCAAAGACCAGAAAGCATAGCTTAAGATTCATTTGGAAAAAGTGATTCATTTTCTCACCTAATATGAATCATGCTTTATAAAAACAGAATAAAAACCGTTTTACTCATTTTTACTACTAGTATAATTACAAGAAAGGGAGAGCAATGAATGTCCTTGGGGCTGACTGCTTCTCCTCTGTATGCCCATAGGAACCTGTGAGTAGTTAACTTTCTTGTGGCACCTGGCACTTGTCTCTCTTCCCCTCCAGAATGTGAGCTCCTCAAAGGCAGGGATCTCTGTGTACTTATCCTCTACAGTACCTGGCACCCTGTTATTACAAGTTCAGTGTGCCAAGCACCATACTACCAGTTTGACTATATATTCTTTCTTCATCTTCACAAAACGCAAGAGTCCTGTGAAGTAGATATTATCCCAATTTTTCAGAGAAACTGATGCTAGAAACTATTAAGTAACTTGCCTAAGGTCATAGAGTTGGTTCTATCTGGAACAGGAAGAGGAAGTCTACATCTGACTCTAAAGACATGAAACCATTAGATGACATTAGTATATGAGGTAGGCCATGTCGCTAGGGACCATTTAGAGTAAGAGCAGTTGGGCTTTATGTCCCAGGCAGCCCCTGAAGGGTAAGTCTAGTATAATAATTGAGTTTCTCATGATATCCCTAAGTCATTGAGAAAAGGTTACATAATTTTGTCTTATTTAAGAAAGGGGAGAAGAGAGAAACCAAAAAAAGGTAACATAGACACGAAAACTCAAAAAAACATTTTACTGGCTGGGCGCGGTGGCTCATGCCTGTAATCCTAGCACTCTGGGAGGCCGAGGCGGGTGGATTGTTTGAGCTCAGGAGTTCAAGACCAGCCTGAGCAAGAGTGAGACCCCGTCTCTACTAAGAAAAAAAAGTAGAAAGAAATTAGCTGGACAACTAAAAATACATAGAAAAAATTAGCCAGGCATGGTGGTGCATGCCTGTAGTCCCAGCTACTCGGGAGGCTGAGGTAGGAGGACTGCTTGAGCCCAGGAATTTGAGGTTGCTGCGAGCTAGGCTAACACCACGGCACTCACTCTAGCCAGGGCAACAGAGTGAGACTCTGTCTCAGAAAAAAAAAAACAAAAAACAAAACAAAACATTTTACTAAACTGGAATTCAACAGACCATCAATGCCACATGTTATCCTCGAATAGTCAAAAGCAGAAAGCATGAAAAAGGACTTCTTAACTATCAAGTTAGATCAAATATGTCCCACAAACTTTTTTAGAAAGTCTTAAATGCTTGCACAGGATTTGAGTATTCTTAATTGGCATTAACTGGTATGTTTTTCCAGAAGATGCACTTCATAAAAAAGAATATTTAAACAGCCAACACTTGAAAAGGTGCTCAACTAGAATAGTCTATGAGGAAGTATAAATTAAATACCACTGTCCCACCAGAATGGCTAAAATTAAGATGGATAATATCAGTTTGGGCAAGGATAGGGAGCAAAAACCTCTCACTGCTAGTAAGGATGTAACTGATATAAATACTTTGGAAAATGATTTGGCAGTATTCACTAAAGATGACTATAACCTACAACCCAGCAATTAATTCCACTCCTAAGTACATACCTCAGAGAAATACACACATATGTTCACCAAAGGACATGTTTATTATAATAAATGAACTACTACATGCAACACAGAAGAATCTCACAATTATGCTGAGCAAAAGAGTATACGCCATATAAAAGTTCAAAATCAGGCAGAACTAACCTATTAAAAGTCAGGAGAGTGGTAATGGTTCTCTTTGGGAAAAGCCAGTGACTAAAAGGAGAACATGAGGTGCTGATCATGTTCCATTTCTTGATCTGGTTACACTGATCTGTTCCCTTCGAAAAGTCATCAGGCTATTATTCGTGCACTTTACTATGTGTATGGTATACCTCAATAAAAAGTAATGAAAATATTTTTTTAAGGAGACCAAACAAGGGAAAATACAGGAGGCGACTGCTGAGATAAATTAAATGAAGTCATCTCTTCCTGATATAATTTCAGGCCCTAAAGCCTGAAGGGTGGGAGATGGAGGATCTTCCTGGCCTTCAAATTACACCACTTCAAAAGGTAACCATTTACTCCCCTTTGTGTAAGATCACCTCTCAATAAAAGTACATGTGCTTTAGAATATGAAGTAACATAATTTCAAATTCTCACTATCCGTGATAAAGTACCAGAAGCAGCATGAAATAACCACCCCTTTCCAACATGAAAAAAGAAAAGACTTGGTGAATGTATCTGAAGGGTCATGTTGCACGGTGAGGAAGGGGGGATTTGGGGGGGGTGTTGTATTTAATGCTCTTAAATACTTCATTCTAAAATAAATCAAAAGCCTTTGGAGGAGAGAGGAGTTTTCTGAAGTTATTTCATATGGCTGAATAGATGATCTGGGTGTTCTATCTAAGCCAATACACCATTAACACAGTAGAGCTATTGTCAATCTTCCCATTACAAAGACTTTCCTTTATATTTCTACAAAATAGTTGTCAGACAACGAGCAATAATTCCTAAGTTGGTACATTCAGATACAGGCAGATACAGCCTGCCACACATTCAAAGACTTCACTGTAAAGACCCAGATTATTTTTTATTTATATTCAACCTATACATACTTATCCAATTTCTAGTTGGAACAAATTATTCAAGTACTAACATCTAGGGACTTACGCAGAATATCAGGATATTTACAAGCTTTGAAAGTTCACTGCTTACTAGTTACCCACAAGAGGACCTAAAATAATTATTACCAAACCTAAAATGATTATTTATTACCATTATTTATTACTATAATATTGCTCGATATATAATCATAAGAAACACAGCCAGTAATTCATAAAAGTTGCTCTAACTTTCTGAAGACATACAAGACATCTTGCTGGAATTGCATACTGATTTTATAATTAGTGGCAGCACAATAAACTCTCTTTCCCCATCTCCTTCACCTGTATTCAGATTTCATGTCTCAACTTAGGAATTACTAATTGTTAGAAACCTTTCCTAACTCCTCCCTCCAAACTGAGATAAATAACACTTCTACATGTTTTCACAGCATCCTGTTCTTCCCTGGTATTATAATTGCATGTATTGATTATCTCCATCTCCCTTCAAATCATGTGGTTAACCAGATAGAAGTTAGAAAACCTTGAAGATGACACAGTTTAACAGAGGGTAACATAATTTGACATAAACAACACACACACACACACACACACACACAGATTAAATGTTAAATCATTCAGTCATAATTCAACTGAAACATAAATTTGGTTTGGCTTGAGAATCGTTCAGGTTAGTTACTCAATAAAAAGTATTTGAACTGTTCAGTCAGGTTTTTCCACAAAGATTTAAAAACATCTCAGTCACAATTCCAGCAGAAGTTTAAGGTTCTGATAAATTATGTCACATGCTTTCCCTAAAATATATGCTCTAGAACTCTGTTTATTTGATTATAAAGCCCATCATTAACCTCTATTAGACTTCAAGCAGACACTCAATCAGTTGTAGGAAGTGTGATACAAGGGAAGCGAAAAAGCAGGGCTCTTGAACATCAGTTTTTCCAGTCACTAGCTGTGTGACCTAGATCGAGTTCCTCAGCCTGCTGAGCCTCATTCCTTAACTATAAAAGAGGCATGTCTCTTACCTTGCAGCATTGTTATAAGGATGAGAAACAATGTATATAACACATCCAACATGCTACTTAAATCATAGGTGGGTACTTACTAATTGATACCTCTCATTTATTAAAGAAACATACATGTACAGAGAAATTTCAAAACACATACAAATTAGCTATCACCAATCTTACTCCCACCATGAGATTTTTAATATTCTAATAAAAGTTAAAAACTCACTTTTGGAAAAATATCTAATGATTAGATTAACTTTATAAGTGTTAAAGACAAGGACATGTGCATTCATTACACAAAAAATTTGTCTCTACTTCTGTATATGCACAAAATCAACTTTAGAGAATTTAGTAATTTTCATCATTATTGCTTCAATCATTTTAGTTATTAACTAACTCAATGACCCTTCGACAATACCAAAGATCTAACCTCCCCCTGAACCCAAAAAAAGATGATTTGGAGGGTATGACTAGCTAAAGCCAGGAACATTAAAGTTGAAATACACATTCACCATTAATTGTTATTTTTATTTTTTTTAATTTTTTATTTAAGAATATTATGGGGGTACAAATGTTTTGGTTACATGAATTGCTTTTGTACAGGCCATTGTTATACCATAAATATATATGAGAAGAAACTACGACTCTGACCTATAACTTGAAGACATCTCAACCATTTAGTCTGTCAAAGGTGGATTATTCCAGTTATTCAATGCAATAGACATTTATTGGTCTCCTCTGGGTAAAACATTATACTAAGGACTATAGAAAATAGAAAAATACATAGGGAGATCTTTGTCCACCAGATGCTCCCAATTTTGCATCACCTGTAACTGTATCCCTTTCAAAATCTCGTTCTCATGCCACCCAGCCCTTGACTATCACCTCCTATTGTTGTAGTCATTTCCTCTGCTGCCCTGATCCTCAATTCCCTTTGCCCCGTCTGTCATACTTGCCCAGTAAAACCTCAAACCGCCCCTGCTCACTCCATTCCACTCGTACTAACTTCTTAGCCATTTGAAAACCCAGTACACTCCTGCTTTTGTACTTCCCTGTTTCTTGCCCCAGAACAATCCTCCCCAAAGAAATACACAGCTTATTCCCTCACTGCTTTCTGCTCAAGTGATACCATCTACATGACTACCATTAAAAACTACCACCACCCCTGGAAGACACTCCCTTTGTCTGATTTATTTTACTCCATTATATTTATTACCATCTAACATATTCCCATTTATCATCAGTTCTAACATGTACCTTTTTTTGCATTGTAAGATGAATTCTGATTTTAGAAAGAGTAAAATCAATAGGTTCTACATTCTTTGACCACCAGGTGGCAGTCATCAAGAGTTGTGCACACTTAAAAATAGCTGTCTTTGATTTCAATTCTTTTAAGTTAGGCACAACTGCTGGAACTACATGTGCTGAGTTTAACTGTCACTTAAAACACCTCTCTTGATTGAAACAATAAATCCTGTATATAATATCTATCAACAACTTGAATTCAAAAGATTTAAAAAAAAAATCAGGCGTCCACAACAATGTAAAGTAACCAGAACTCTCACAGACTGGGGGTGAGAGTGTAAATGAAACAATTTTGGAAAACTGGCAGCTTTAACTGACCACATGCATCTTCCTAGCAACTGCACTCCTAGATATATACCCAACAGAAATGCATACATACATTTACCACAAGACAAATGAATAGGAGAGTGTTCATAGCAGCACTATTCACATTAGCTCAAAACTAAAAACTAACCAAATGCCTACCAACATAAAAATGAATAAATTATGTTATAGTCACACAACAGAATACTACAGAGCAAATAAACCACAAATACACCCCGCAATATAAATGACTCTTACAACATAAAGTTGACATATGGAGGTTGGAAAGACTAAAGACTACATAATATATGATTTCCTTTATATAAAAGCTCAAAAACAGGTAAGATTAATCTATGGTATTAATAATCTGCGGTATTAATAATCTATGGTATTAATCTATGGTATCCATAGCGGGAGATACTCTCCCATGACGGGAGAGTATCAATGGCGGAAGAGGGCATGAGGGGGCTTCTGGGGTGCTGAAAATATTCTACTTCTTGGTCTGTGTAATGGTTATATAGGTGTATTCAATTTGAGAAAATTCATCAAGCTGTATACTTATGATCTGTAAACTCTTCTACATGTATCAAACTTCAATAAGAAGTATATTAAGTTTTTGTGTAGGCAGAAAAAGCACAGAACAGAGCAATGAGGCATGAATCGTGAAATATTAGGAAAGCAAATATTTTCAGTGGAGAAATTATATCATCCAATTTTTTATAAGACTTAAGGAAATAAATATTTTATCACTGATAGAATTCCTTATCACAGGTCAAGCAATGCACCTGAAAGACTGCTAAATATCCTAGAATGGATGAAAGAAATTTCCAAGTAACAAGAGGTTAGGAAAATTAAATCACAACTCACACAAGACTATTGTCAAGGCCCTGTGTTTCAGTATAATTAGAAGTGTTTATTATTTTTTGTGAACATAAAATAATGCTGAGTCTTACAACTGACAACTTAGATTTGGATATGGATATGTGTGTGGGGGTGGTATACTATACATATTTCCTTTCCTGGCCAAGTGCAAGCAAATCACAATACAATGACTATAAAGATTTATAAAGATTATAAAGATTAAGCACATGAGGTCCTTGCTTTCATGAAGTTTATTATATATAAAAGAAGCTAAGACAACTATACAAACAACTATTATACTGATTTAGAATGGGACTAGTAGTATAAGAAAAGTGCAAAGTATTTTTTAAAAAAGAAAAAGGGTAAATTTCTTCCTGCTAATGATTGTAAGAAAGCCTTTCACAAGCATCTAGATTTGTGCTTTACAATGCAATAACCACTAGCCACATGTGGCTATTTACATTTTTAAAAATTTAAAATTCAGTTCTGAAGTAGGACTCAACCACATTTCAATGCTCAATGGCCACATGGGGCCAGTGGCAACTGTACTAGATGGTGCATAGAACATTACCATCATTGCAGGAAGTTTTATTGGACAGTGCTAATCTGAAGTATTCAGTAGTTAGAAAGAAGCACAGAATTGGCACATAAGGACAGTTTATCTAACTGTTGGGGGGAAATACTCTTTTTAATCTTGAGTTTATTTTTCCATGTCTCCTTTGATATCAGAGAGGCAAAACCAAGCCACTCTGGTCTAAGGATCAAGCTCAGACTATAAATTAAGAAAAACAGTCTGCACCTTAAGGTTTTATGAATAAAAAAGAATGCTAACAAAGCCCATCAGAGTCCAGCTTAGTTCACCACAGTGAAAATTTACGTAAAGCCTTAGCTAGAAATAAAGTAGTCAAATCTTTGCCTAATCCCTCAGTAGCTGAGGATTTGTGGTTTCAGGATATAACTTAGAAGGCAATAAATACATTTATAGAAGAATTCATGTATTCAAGAAACATTTGCTGAGTATCGTGCATGTGCCAGGCACAATGGTAACCAGTAAGGATAAAAGCATTTAAACTGCTAACTATTCAGCAAGTATCACAATAGCCTAAGAACTGCAAAATCTTAAGCAAGGAAGAAACCAACAAATTCTGCTTGTCTGTGTGCCTGGCAGTGGTTCTTAAGAGACAGCAAGAAGGGAGGTAACAATGTGCTGCCTCTGGTATATTCCCTGAGGGTTGTTACTCCCATGGTGCCCAATGCCCACTAATCTGAACCAATCACAATGATTTAGCAAAAAGCTAAGAAAGAAGAGCTCCCTCAAAAAGAAAAGAATAAATGAATTTTATAGAACCTATATTAAGATATAAAAGAAACAAAAAAGAATCCTTGCCAAAAATACCGTAATGTCAAAGAATACCCTTAAAAGGAACATAACAAATCACTATTTGTCAAATAACTATCAAACGGAAGTATACTGGGAACTAAGGGGACATAAAGCTATGCAGACAATTTCTGACCTCCAGGAGCTTTCATCTACTTTGGAAAATGGAATGTTCATGAACAATTATAATGCCAGCAAATGTTGTAAGTGTTATACTCAGGAAACAATTACAGTACAAATCTTGAGTTGAAATGGACCTAGTCTTTTAGGTCAATCCTCTCCTGTGTCTTAAATCCATTCTATAATACCCTTTGGAGACAGTATTCAGCCTAAGTGCACAAGGGATGAACGTATCACAACTCACAGATACTAGTTTATTAAGAAATGTCCGATTTCCTTTAGTACTGAGCTTGACAGTTGATATCTCTGACATTTCACTTTGACACCTCTTGTTTTATTTTTAGTGTGAAGGTATATCCTCAGTCTTTCAAATGCATATTTCAGCTTGTGAGTATCTTTCAAAAATTTTTTTAGAGCAATTTTTGTGAAACCACGGATAAATCAAAAATTTATGTTATTTCTGAATATCATTTCCATCGTGGAGCCAATGCTGTAAAGACAGCTCGAAATATCAATGAAGTGTTTGGGAAGGATGTGGCTAATGAACGCACAGTACATCAATGGTTTGAGAAGTTCCATTCTGGTGATTTTAATCTTGAAAATGAACCATGTGGGAGATCTGAGACCAAGGTGGAAAATGATGAGCTGAAAGTAGCAGAAGTGAATCCATCTCACCCTATGCGTGAATTAGCAGCAAGGTTTGACGTTACTATTTCAACAATATTGGACCATTTGAAACTAATCACAGCAAGGTAAAGAAGCTATATAGATGGGTACCGCAAAAATTAAACGAGCATCAGAAGAGAAATCATCTCAAAGCTTGCTTTTCTTTGCTGTCATGACATAAAGGCGAAACATTTCTACACCATATTGTTATGTGTGATAAAAGATGGATTCTTTTTGACAATTGCACGATAGTTGGATAAAGATGAAGTGACGAAACACACTCCAAAAAAAAAGCTAATGGTGTCTCTTTGGTGGTCCAGCGCTGGTAATATCCACTACAGCTTCATGAAACCTGGTCAGTCGATTACTGCAGATGTCTACTGCAAACAATTGCATGAAATAATGAGGCTGCTTGCAATTAAGCAGCCAAGATTGTTCAACAGAGACAGGCCAATACTCTTGCAAGACAATGCTCGACCACATGTTGCACAAACAACTCTGGTGAAATTACAGAAGCGAGACTTGGACACTCTCTGTCATCTATGGCATTCACCAGACCTTGCACCAACTGACTACCACTTCTTCCAGACTCTGTATCATTTTTTGCAAGGAAAAACATTCAATTTTCAACAAGCTGTGGAAAACACCTTTCGTAATTTCATTGCCACTTGCTCTCCAGGCTTCTTTACTACTGGCATAAACAAGCTACCATTAGGATGGCAAAACTGTGTCAATAGTTCAGGAACATACTTTGATTAATTGTACTTCTTCTTGTTTGAGATATAATAAACTAAACTTTTGATTCGAAATCGGTCATTTCATATTTAATGACCTACAGTGCCAAAGCAATTAAAGATAGGTGCCAAAAGGAGATCAAGGTAAGCATTAATATCCAGAGAGATGATGTTTAGAAATATGGATGTGCAAATGAAGTAAATATCAAGTAAATCCAATATTATAACGTAGAACAATAAAGTACCACTATGGCACATGGTTCATTATGACACAAATCCGGGGGAGAAAAAAAAAATCAACGTGATGTTGTAAAATTATCCCCATCTAGAAACGTTTAACTATAGAAAAGGGGACAGAATAGAATATATCAATGCAAAATTCTACTCTATCTGCCCCCAAATCACCCCAAGCTCTGTCTGCAGACTACTACTGTTTCCACCTGAGCCAGGAGAGAAGGGAAAACTAATATTTACTCAGTAGCTATTATATGTCAGGCATGGTGCAAGGCATTTATCATGTATCATTTAATATAAGTAGAACCAGAACTTTACTGGTGATTAGACCTCCCCAGAGGTGGGATCAAGGAACCTGTCTGGCCTAGGATCCAAATCTATTATGACATTTTAGAGACATTTAGATGACAGTTAGATGAGGAGGAAGGTGTAGCAGAGACTTGAAGACAGAGGTCTGGAATGGGGTTTTGGTCGTGCAGTTGTGTGACTCTGCAAAAGTCACAGGAACTCTCTAGATATCAGTGTCTTAAGATCTTCCCCATCTATCTTATAGGTTGTCCTAAGGATCAAAATGGGATAACGTATGTAAAAGGATTCTGTAAATGTAACACATCACTGACACCCATTTACTCATTTAACAAGTAGTTATTGAGCATCTGTACTATTCTAGACTCCAAGGTTACAGTAGTGACATGATTCGCAAGGTCCCTGCTCTCATGGAACTTATGTTCTAGTAGATGGAAGACAGTTAGTAAACACAAAAAAGTGAACAGCATTTCCAACAGTGACGAATGCTCTAAAGAAAATAAAACAGGGTGATATGAAAAAGAGTGACTAGGGAAAAGGGAACTACTGTAGATGACACGCTTCTACATGACGTAGAAGGCCTTGCTGAAGTAACATAGCTAAGACCTCAAAGACCTCTTCAGCCAAGCGAAGAGCTGAGGAAACAAATGTTCTAGGCAAAAGGAACAAGACAAGCTTGGCACGTTTGAAGCACTGAAAGAAAGAAGTATGCCTAGAACACAATGAGTGAGGAAAAGAGTGTTAGGAGATGAGGTTGAAAAAGTGGACAGGGGCCAAATCCAATGTGGCCTTATGCTATTAAAAGGATATTTCAGTACCATTAAGCTCTTCTTTTTTTCAATGTGGTCTAATAAATTGAGCCATTTATGCAAATATCCAGCGTACATGCTATCAAAAGTAGGACACTTAGAACTTACTAACTGAACAATGCCATCACTAAGAAACAAGTGGAAGAACCCTAACCCTATACAAAGGCCCTAGACATAAAATTCTTAAGAACTATATCTTGCACCCACCCTGTGCAGCAGAGCGAGACCCCAACTCTTAAAAAAAGAAAAATCTAAACAAAGGTATCACTTATTATAATGTTTGGCAAGTCAAATAGTCAAAAACTTCTTTATAGCAAATGGAAGTGAGAGAATTATAGAGTGAGTTTTTAACAAATTTAAAGTTTTTAACCAAAAAAAATCAATTTTTTCTGATATTTATTGAGCACCTACTATGTGCCAGGCATGTTCTAATCACTAGAAATTCATCAATGAACAAATCAATGATGATTTAACAATAATTGAGCAGATCTTTCAAAATATCATAAACCAGACTGAATCTCAACTTATTTTACGTTTCTGCATTTCATGAAATGAGCTATATACTTAGTCATATGTACCTGTCAGAAAGCAAACTTACCAAGGAATTCTTAATCACTTCACTTCTATAAAATTCTGGAAAAGAAGAAAAAGAACAATAAGTGATATGAAAGAAAATAAGCTCATTAACTAACTCTTAAACCTGTAAAACTTTAAACATATGTTGCAGTAAAATATTCAAAACATTTTTAAGAAATCTATTCTCTCTGTATCTTTATCTGTAAATAAATTAATTAAAATAAAGATCAAATCAAAGTGTTTTAAAGGGAAAAAGCAACAGTAAAGAAGGTTAAAACCTTTTTAAATTTAATTTCGCGATTGGTCCTTACTGGGTCCTTTCAATTTGAACTGTTAAAAACCCAAACTTTCTTCTTCCTTCCCCACTTCCACTCTTGACAACTGATTCTATCTCCTCTGTTTTTCTCCAACATTCCTCGCAATTATCCATCATTGTATTGTGGAATAACTGATCTAGTCAGTAGCAACCAGGTAACCTAAGTTTTACTTCTACCTTTGTCACCGACACTGTCTCTAATTTCCTTGGACCCATTTCTTCACTAGACAACTTAGAGAATTAGACCAATAATTGAAGGTCCTCTATAAGCATTAAAATTTCATGACTCTACAAACCTTCATATATGTTGAAAAATGTTACAAACCCTGAAAATATAATCAAAACGTGTCAGAGGTTCAGACAGGCATTCCGAACAACCCTCCAGCACTCCCTCTACTAACCCTGACCACCGTCACCTCCGTGCTGCTCTGCCACTGCAGAGAAGAACCTTGTATCCTTATGTTGAACGTCAACTTATTTTATGTTTCTGCATTTTATGAAACAGGAGCTAGACACCTACTCATATATACCTGTCAGAAAGCAAACTTACTTAAAGGAAACAAGGTTCCCAGTAGAACCTTATATCCATATATTGTTATAGGGCAGTATTTCCCGAGTGTGACACACACACCACTGCTACTTGAGATGATTTTAGGTGAGACCTGGACAAACTTTCAAACTTTTACTTTTTTTCTAATACATTGAAATTTCTGTCATACATATCCAACCTGTAATTGTAAACTCTATGAGGGAAGCAGTGTTTGTTTTTTCAACTGCTATTAATATCTCCTCAGCACCTAAAACCATTCCTGGCACAGGGTAGACACTCGATAAATATTTTTTTTATTGAACAATTTCACAGATTATGCTTAAACATAAGTTTAAAAATAGTCAACTTAAAGAAAACTACTAAGTATGTAACAATATAGATGGAACTGAAACATGGTACAACACATCAAAGTGGTCCACTAATGACTGAAGCTAGGGAATCTTCAAGCATTAAAAGAAAAGTGGACCTAGACACAAAATTCTTATGGGCAGGCTCTTTTGGTTAAAGAATTTGTTGGCTGGGCGCGGTGGCTCACGCCTGTAATTCTAGCACTCTGGGAGGCCGAGGCAGGTGGATTGCTGAAGGTCAGGAGTTCGAGACCAACCTGACCAAGAGCGAGACCCTGTCTCTACTAAAAAATAGAAAGAAATGATCTGGACAACCAAAAATATACATATAGAAAAAATTAGCCAGGCATGGTGGCACATGCCTGTAGTCCCAGCTACTCGGGAGGCTGAGGCAGTAGCATCGCCTGAGCCTAGGAGTTTGAGGTTGCTGTGAGCTAGGCTGACGCCACGGCACTCACTCTAGCCCGGGCAACGGAGTGAGACTCTGTCTCAAAAAAAAAAAAAAAAAAAAAAAAAAGAAAAGGGATAATTCTAATTTTTTAAAAAGGAATCTCCTGATGAACATTTAGATTACTGCTAATTTTGGGAAATTTCAAATAATGCTATAAACAATTTTATAGATTATATATCCTAACACACTTGAATCTACATGACAAACTTTTAGAAGCAAAACTGTAAGATCAAAGAACAAGTACAGTATCAATGACTTTGATAGATATTGCCAAACTGTTCTCTAAAAATATTATACTAATTTATAATATCACTTATGAAAATACCTGTTTCCCCAACAATATTCAACCCTAAGTATTATTCTTCTCATTTCATCCCCAAATGGTTAACCAATTATTCCAAACATTAATTGACGATATACATATATAAATGTATGTATGTATGTAATGTGTATAGATACATATATTCTCATATATATGTACCATACTTTTTTCAGGAAATAAAGCAAAAAAGGGATTTAAAAGTGTTGTTTCTTATTACAAGGGACTTTCACGTTACACTTAATATATTTTTGTATTGTTTGAATTCATTATAAGTATGCATTACTTTTAAATCAGTGAAAAACACAAAAAAGATATTCCTTTTTCTTTGTGACAAAGAGAATTCTTTAGCTTAATCGGCAAATTGTCTAAATTAAACAATTCTCAAAATATGTATTTCCAGCTCTAAGAAGATTAATGGTATCATTATTTCTTCCAAAACTTTGCTGACTGGCTGACCATATGAATTAACCAAACTGAACAATTCGCCTTCTCCATTAGACCCTCAAAATGGACCTGCCAATTTAAATGAAGAGACGTCAACAAAGCAGCCATAAAATTTGGAAGGAAATCACAAAGGATGAGGTAATTTCTTTTCTTTTTTTTTTTTTTTTTTTTTTTTTGAGACAGAGTCTCACTCTGTTGCCCAGGCTAGAGTGCCGTGGCATCAGCCTAGCTCACAGCAACCTCAAACTCCTGGGCTCAAGGGATCCTTCTGCCTCAGCCTCCCTAGTAGCTGGGACTACAGGCATGCACCACCATGCCCAGCTAATTTTTTTCTATGTATTTTTAGTTGTCTGATTAATTTCTTTCTATTTTTAGTAGAGACAGGGTCTTGCTCTTGCTCAGGCTGGTTTTGAACTCCTGAGCTCGAACAATCCACCCGCCTCGGCCTCCCAGAGTGCTAGGATTACAGGCGTGAGCCACCGCGCCCGGCTGGATGAGGTAATTTCTAACAAGCTAAACTTGGGCCTATACTGTCTATCATTCTATTGCATCTAAAATATCATCAATAAAATTTGCAGCAGGGTGTAAAAAAATGAATAATGAATTTACAGTAAAAAAAATATTTCCAGTCCCTAGTCCATCATGTATAAGCTTTGTGACCCTGGACAGGTCAATTAACCTTTCTGAACCATAGTTTCTTCACCTTTCAAAGGAGAATGACACCTGGAAAATAACAGGGCTGTTATGAGGCTACAATGAAATAGTGAATTAAAAACATTTTATAAACTATAATTTTTATTAATAAAATTTTATTACTTTTCATTCATTCAATTTCAGCAAAATCATCACAAGGAAATTTTCGAAAAGATATCCAAGACCTATTTCTACATGAAAGGGACCATTAGATACAAATGCTTCTCTATATATCCATGCTAAGACCTAAACACACAAAGCAATCACAGATTACAAAGCATGGTGTCAATGGCAAGTTTTGGCTGTTAAGCAGCATTCCATTCATTCAACAAAGGCTTTATTACTGCTTTAACAACTCTCATAACAGGACGAATACAAACTTAATATTGCAAAACTATTTTTCACCTAACAGTTTGGCAAAAATTCAAGTTTACACAGTCTGTTGGTGAAGCTGTGGGGGAAAAAGGCACCCACACATAAAACTCCCACAGAGGACAATTTTGCAATATCTACCAAAACTACAGGTACACACTGTCTTTATCCCAGTAATTCCACCTCTTGGAATTTACCCTATAAATACACTAGCACTCATATAAAATAATATATTCATAAAGTTATTCACTGCAGTACTGTGTGTATAGTAAAAGACTGGAACAACCTAAATGCCTACCAATAGGAGTCAGTTAAATAAATTATGGTATATCTGTTCAATACAAAACTATGCAGAAAAAAAATTAGGATGTTGTGTATGAACCAATATGGAAAAATTTCTAAGACATATTAAGTGAAAACACAGGTATAGAAACATAAATAATATGGTACTCTTTGTGTAAAAAACAGAAAAAATAGGGGGGAAGAAATAAGAATATTCCTATTTGTACTTGTATTTGCATAAAGAAACTCAGAAAAGCTGAGCGAGAAATGCGTAGCAGTGGTTATCAGGGTGAGGTGGAAAACTAGGGTGATGGGGGACAGGTGAAAGGGAGGCTTTAATATAAACCTTTATATATATTTTGAACCATGGATTGTAGTACCTATTCAAAAAATTAAATTATTAATATAAAGAAAAAAATATTTGAGAGCCTAGCATGTGCCTAGTATTGTTCCAGGTACTAGGTACAGAGCAATGAGCAAAACTGACCTAAAAATCTCTGCCATGTCATGGAGCTTACGTTCTAGCGGAAGGAGACATGCAATAACCACATAATTAAACATATAGTATGCCAGGTGATCTTAAGTACCATGGAGAAAAATAAAGCACAGAACACAGGGGAGGAGGACAGTCACAATTTTTAAAAGGGTTAGTCAGTGAAACATTTGGAATAAAGACCTGCAAGAAGGTGGAAGGGCTAGTCATGTGGATATCTGAAGGAAAGAGTACCGCAGGTCAAAGAAACACAAGTGGAGAGGCCTTTAAGTTGAAGTCAACTTGATGTGTTCGAGGAACAGCCAGAAGGTCAGTGTGACTGGAGAGAGAGCTGGAAGAGGACCAGAAGCTGAGTTCTGAGACGTAATAGAGAGCCAGATCATGAAAGGCCTTCTAGGAGCTAAATCATAAGGATTTTAGCTTTCACTCTGAATGAGATGGGAAGCCACAGCAGGGATTTGAGGAGAGGAATACAGGATCTGATGTTCATGTTAACAGGATCTTGGCTGAGAACAGACTGAGGGGGGTACATAGGCAGACTAACCTGTTACTTCAACAATTCAAGCAAGAGTTGACAGTGATCTGGAAGATAGTAAGAAGTAATCAGACTATGAATATATTTTGATAGTTAGAGCGAAGAATATTTGCCAAAGACTGGATATGGAATATAAGAGAAAGAGGACAATCCAGGATAATTCCAAGGTTTTTAGCCAAGGAAATGGAGTTGTCATTTTCTGATAGAAGAAAGAATACAAGATTCAACAAGGCAAATTGTGCAGTTATACAAAAAATAAAAATAAAAAAAGAATATAGGAGATGAGTCAGAGCTAGAACATCAGAAACTCAGTTTTAAACATGCCAAGTTTAAGTTACCTACCAGACTCCAAATGGAGATGCAGAAGAGGCAACTGGATATAGGAGTATGAGTTCAGAGGAAGGATCAATATAGGTGACATTTAAAACTATGAAACTTGGATGAGATCACCAAATTGGATTATACAGGGTTCATCTTCTGATGTATTCAAGCTAGTTGCTATTACAGGAGAGGACAGGCATTTACATTTCACGGGTGAGAGAACAACTCTCACTGAAGAACAAATTTGATTTTCTAAAAATTCCAACTTTAAGAGGCAACCAGTATCAGAACCTAGTTCCCCATCCAGTAACACAAGGCTTTGTTCTCTGGGGGTATGACAATTGATATTTGATTTGAACTACCTTAAAAAGTAAACAATCTCCTAAGAGCACTAAAAAGATGTTAAAAGTAAAAAAAAAAAAAAAATTCACACATATCTTTTTTGGATCTGCTGTGAATTCAGCTAAAATAAAAGAATAACTTTGAAATCAGCATTTCAGATGTTCTTCCAATAAAAAACTTTTTTGTAAATTAAGAAATGATACCACTAAACAGGTGGTACATGTTTAGCGAGAAGAGCCAATTGGTCTTTTATTGTGGTCATTCTATAGCATGAGCCAAATAATGATCATGACAAATATTTGTGTTTGCCATGACAGGTCCAACAAGATGAGGTGATATTAACTAGAATTACTAAAGAAAGGGCTTCCCAGCTCCTCCTATGGTAGTTAAAAGTTACAAACCCCAACAAAATTCATGAATAGACTTCATGCGACCATGATTTTTTGGAGCAGGAAAAAGTCTCAGAAATCATCAACCCCTTCACTTTAATGATAGATCAACTAAAACTTACAAAAGGACTAAATGTCCTACCCAAGAGGCTTGCCAGTTAGAAAGAGATTCAACATCACTACCAGATGCTGGACTTCCCTGTGGTCTGTCACCAACTATTCCCTAATTGTGTTAATGATCATCTCATGGAGATAACATCTAGAAACAGTCTATGACAACTTCTAAATTCAAGATGTAATCTGAGCTAGAAGAAACAAAAAACAAAAACAAAAATCACTTTGTTTTCATCATATCTCTAGACAAAGTTTTTACATCATGATCATTCACCAGTCCCATGACTACTCTCTTTTTAGAAACTACTATTATGAAACTTTACAATACTAATAATAATTCCTATCATTTTTCAAATTCCTAATATGTACTAAGTACTATATTGATTGCTATTATCAGAGGTAACACTGGACAAGGACACAGAAGTTTTATTAAAATAATCAAGGGCTGACTATACAGAAACCTGCCAAAAATTAAAAATACTCCAGCACTGTTATATATTGCTAGTGATATAACCAATTAGTGAGCAGTAAACTAAATGTATTAAGGTCTACAAAAATGCTTATGTCCTTACCAAATAGTAACCAACTGTTTCATTTTCCTTCTGGATACATAGGAAGACCACATTTCCCAGTCCCCTTTCCATCTAAAAACGGCAATGCAATTGATTTTTGGCCAATGGAATGGGACAGAATTGATGTGGACCACTTAAATTTAAAAACCTCCCACAAATAATCCCTCTCTCTCTTGTCATGCCAGAGGCCAAGTATTGAGGACAGCAGCACCCCCAAATAGAAGGAACCTGGTACCTGAGTCACCACTTAGAGAAGAGATGCCAAGGCAGCACCTGATAAAAAATACCTGCACTGAACCTAGTGTAAAAAAATATATTAAGCCACTAAGATTTGTGGAATTTATTATAGTAGCTAGCATTAATCACTCAGATTAATAATTGTTTTAAAAATATGCAATGGTTAGAATAAAAAATAAGAATGAAATAAAATTACACGTATATGGTGAAATTTAGAGTCCTTTTTTCAATCTTAAAAATTATTTTAATGCTATTTATAATGGAGGGGTTTCTATGCTATATATTTCTTTTTCTTTTAAGACAGGGTCTCTCTCTCTGTCACCCAGACTGGAGTAGAATGGAGAGATCATAGCTCACTGCAGCCTCAAACACCTGAGCTCAAGTGATGCTCCTGCCTCACTCAGCCTCCCGAGTAGCTGGCACATGCCACCATGCCCAGCTAATTGTGTATGTGTGTTTTTTTTTAAGAGACAGGGGTCTCACTGTATTGCCCAGGCTAGTCTCAAACTCCTGGCCTCAAGCAATCCTCATGCTTCAGCCGCCCAAAGAGCTGAGATTACAGGCGTGAGCCACCACACCAGGCCACTATGCTATATATTTCTTGACTGAGTTTTTTAATAAGCAGATATTAGTATTGAAATTTAAAAAAGAAAAAAGTTGTTAAACAATTACTGTTTTAATAATGATAATTAAAACTAAAATGATAAAATGTCATTTGAATTTTTCACCTTTGCCACAGGACAAGATTCAAATAAGCCTCAGTACTTCTTATTAAAACAATGCCACCTTTTGTTAGCACAAATAAATCTTTAATCACACCTTACCAAGTGGTTACCGCACTATCTTAGTTGATCCTCATAAAAGTCTGTCTTGCCGACTTCATAAGACATCATTATCTCTACTCCACATATGGGGAAAATGAGGTTCCAAAGACCATGATCTTCATCCAAAGTAATGAAGCTAGTAAGGCTAGTATTGTCACTCCTAATCCAATGTTCCTGTCATTTACCATGCTTTCTCTCTTATACCATCCCAAGGAAGCCAACTAATTATATCTCAGGACCTTTCATCTAATAATGTATCCCAAAGATGGTGTGATTTTGAATCAAATATTTGGTCTACTCTTAGAATTCACAGAAGAATCCACAGTACAAAATACGAAACTGAATTAAAAGAAACCATGCCATTCTTCTGAAAATGACCCCATATACACAAGGAATTAGATATGAAAAGATATAAACTAGTCCCTATTTTACCATAATATTAAAGAAATTGATTATATTTTTTTAAAAAGTAAAATTAATATAGTATACTAGACTCAATCTACTTTAAATGTTAGCTACTGGAACATTAACAGCTAACATTCATAACATTCATAAAGGAAAGATAAATGTGTCAATATAAGGCTGTTATCTGAAAGCATTACCCAATAGCCATGTTTCTTTAATATACATAAATGCTCATGAGATATTTTCAGACAGCATAGCAATTTAAGTTTCCAATAAGCAATAACCACAGGAGGCACTGAGAATCGCTTATGAAAATGAAATGTAACAATCTGTGGGTAGCAAGTCCACAGATTCCTTTACCTTTATATGTCTTTTCAGTATTACACAAGTGAAGTGTGAAGTAGGTATCAAGGAGTTGATGGCCATTTCGATTGACAATGTTCCGGGCAGCAATGTTCCGAAGATGTCTAAGACGCCGCTAAAAAAATAACAACGGAAAGAGAGGGCATTCAGCCTTTTTCCTCCTATGAAATTTTCTCAAAGTTACAGTTCAAATAAGAAATATAATAGGCTGTCCCAGACATTTATTTGTTGAGCCAGAAACCATAACCCAGTCTCTTATTTATGCCTCCACATCCCCTCTGTTGAATAAGAATTATATCTGCCCTATCTCATTTATAAGGTGATTGTGTACACAAAATGACAACAGACGTGAAATAGCAAAAAGCATAAATCTTATATAAGTGCTATATACCTACATAATATAGTATTAGTATTCCCTGGAATATAAACTAAGTAGTAATTTGCTTTTTTCCACAGAAGGATTCTGGTAGACATACAAAGTCCATCTCATACCAACAGAAAACCAGCAGTTATTACATACATCCACCACTATTGCTAGTTCAGTCTAGATGCCAGATTATTTGTACAACCAGGAAAAAGGCCAAAGCCAAAATAATAGCAGTAACTCACTGATCACTCCATCCAGCCAATAATTCAACCATTGTGAGTTTAAATTCTCACTTCGTCAGCAGCCAACCAGTCTCTATTTCCTAACCAAGCCTCCTTCCTAGCAACTTCTCCAACCAGGATCCTTGAATTATTTGGAGTCACAAGTTTGGAAATGCAAAAGCTCCACAAGCAACAGCAGAAATCAACAAAAATACAAGACAAGCTTAAGGGACAGCCAAATCATCTCATATCAAAAAGAGAAAATTGGCAATGCTGAATGTTGACAATGCACATCAGATTCATCCCCAAAACCTAGTTCCCAGTGTTACATAATTATCTTTAGAGATTTAAAAATAGAAACCAAGTGCTTAGTTTTAAAATATACCTAAAGTTTTCCCTTGGGCTGAAAGCCAGTCCTTTCTCCTAAAATAATCCATCTTCAATTACATGTGCAATCATCCAGAAGAGCCACCTCTTTTTTCCATGCACATACCAACCCAATCCCTTCTTCCAATCCGGAGATTAAGATTCTTTGAGAGAGAAGGTTATTGTCTAATAAATTTGTTTAATCCTCTAAGTATGAAAAGCCCCAAATGTATTTACAAATTTTCTGGGCTTACTCAAAAAGATTCATTTTTCCACAATCTTCCAATGGTTTTCATTTCACACTTGGATCACAGCAACCATCTTTTCCTGCTATATCGTTTTCATTAAACCTTTCAGTCAAAATTTTAAATTTTCTTAGCCCCATGCTTTTGCTCAAATAACATCAATCCCCAAAGCTGAATAGGAAATTTTAATTTTTAAATTGGAAATAACATGGCTTTAGAATATTTGAAATACTACCTATGAAACCTTCTATGTAGAGTTTAAAAACATTCATTAATATATAAAATTAAAGCCTATATAGCTTTGATTTGGGGGATGGATGGATGTAATTAGGATACAATTCAACTACTTGAAATGTTGGCAAAAAGGCAGTATGACCCTAAATTCCTTAACTGTTTACAAATCTTTCAAATGTAAATTCTAACACAATACTTAAAGAGCACACATAGTAAATTTGAAACATCTGTTTTAGTAAAAACAGAATCACTTATTAATATGATTGTAAACTGGTGCTTCTAAAGAACCTAAGCTGCTTTAAAACTTAAGAGTAGTTTACAAGAAATTTTTTTGTTTTGTCTTAGAATTTTGTTTGTATTGGCCTTGTAGAAACTACTCTCCCCCACTACCAGTAGTGTAGAGTTAATTCCACCTCCAGCATCAGGAATGTTCATATGGTTTATTCAGGCCAATCAGCACATTCCATTCCCCTGATCACAAAATATGATCCAATTAGGGCTGGTGAAAGACCTAGAAATTGTACTAAATTGTTGAGAGTTCTTCTTTGTCCCCCTACTGGCTCTGAACCTGGAAGAACGCAGGGCTAGAGATACTGGCAGCCATCTTTCCATCACAGTAATAAACTGTAAGAATGAAACCAACAAGGAAAAGAGCACAGTCCAGAGATGCAGAATTCCGGTCCTGCTGACACAATTTAAGTCCATGGCTCAAACCATACCTAAAATGGGCCCTGAGACAAGAGCCTAGAAGAGATATGAAAACTCCAAGCCAGGAGTCATGGCAGCTAAACCCAGAAGTGGCAAGGGAAGGATGGAGTCCATCTGCTGGCTGCTGGCTGCAGCTAAAGTGGAGTTTGAAGAAGAATTTTTTGAAACAAGAGAACAATATGAAAAGCTGCAGGAGGATGGATGCCTGCTTTTCAGCCAAGTGCCTTTGGTTGAAATTGATGGAATGGTGCTGACGCAAACTAGAGCCATCCTCAGCTACCTCACTGCTAAGTACAACTTATATGGGAGGGACCTGAAGGAGAGCGTCAGGATCGACGTGTACACTGATGGCAACCTGGACCTGATGATGATGATGATAGTGCTGGGTGTGTTCAAATCCCCTGAGGAAAAAGGGGAAAGCCTCGCTTCAGTAGTGAAGAATGCTAAAACCCAGTACTTTCCCATCTTTGAAAAGATTTTGAAAGACCACATAGAGGATTTTCTCATTGGCAACAAATTCATTTGGGCAGACATACAATTGCTGGAAGCTATTTTAATGGCAGAAGAACTCAATGTTTCTGTTCTTTCTCACTTCCTTCTGCTAAAGGCATTTAAAAGAAGCATCAGCAACATCCCCACAATTAAGAAGTTCCTGCAGCCTGGGAGTCAAAGGAAGCCACCCCGATAGCCACTATGTTGAACTAGTCAGGAACATTCTGCAGTTCTAATGGCAGCAGCTCTCATGATGGCAAGAGCAGTGATCCAGCTGCAGCATCAGCACACGCCATCTGGAGTGAACAGTAGAAGCAAACTGTAGATTCTAGGAGCTAAGTGTCTGAAAAAAACAAAGCTATGCTGCCATCGATGGCAAATGCTGATTAAATGCAATATAAAACCAAAAACGAACAAACAAACCATACCTAAAATGAGTACTATAAAGACAAACATTAGCCACCAAAGATTACAACTAGAGAGGACTTATACTATAACTGTTTATTGAGAATTTATCCCATGGCAGGTTAGTAGATGAAGAGTAACATTCTAACTTAGTGGCAAAGTACAAAAAATGTTTCACTATGTTAAACATACCCATTTTTAGAAAATAATCATTTCTGTTGGGTCAATCCATTTTTCTTGATAAATTTTAAACCTCAATATAGGGG
The DNA here is from genome assembly GCA_004363605.1 of Indri indri. Taxonomy (NCBI): domain Eukaryota; kingdom Metazoa; phylum Chordata; class Mammalia; order Primates; family Indriidae; genus Indri; species Indri indri. Next base: position 50,895 of record RJWJ010001478.1, read on the forward strand.
ACAGCAAGGCTTAAAATATAGTCAAATCACACACCAGAACTAACAGAACCCAGAGCAATTTTCAGTAGTGAAATATGCCACTGAGGCCAGGCACAGTGGCTCATACCTACAATCTTAGCTCTTTGGGAGGCCAAGAAGGCAGGGAGGGTCACTTGAGGCCAGGAGTTCAAGACCAGCCTGGGCAACACAGTGAGGCCCTCTCTCTACAAAAAATTTAAAAATTAACCAGGTGTGGTGGCATGTCTCTGTAATCCCAGCTACCCAGGAGTCTGAGGCAGGAGGATTACTAGAGCTCAGAAGTCTGAGGTTGCAGTGAGCTATGGCAACACCACTGCACTCTAGCCCAGGTGACAAAGTGAGACCTTGTCTCAAAAAAAAAAAGAAAGAAATGAAATATGCCACTGGGGTTCTATATTCCTCCCATGTTTTACCTTTACCTCACAGGCATCTAAAATTTTCTGGCTTCTGAGGCATAATAATGACCGAAGAGAACTGATGTGTCTTTGATCTGGTTCCACATCAGTGCAGGAGAGTGATTCAAGGAGGCTGATGACCAAAAGAAGGAGGAAATGGCTCCCACTCACCCTCCCTCTCTGTACCCCTCACTTAAAAAACAGAAGTACTGCAGTTCTTAAATATAATTACCCCACGAAATCCCCACCATCACCACACTGAACCATCCACACACAACTTTTATGACTCCCAAGGCCCGAGGGTGGTGCCTTCAAAACAAATTTTGAGTCTAATTTGTTTAATCTACAAGAGGTATTATAAATTAATAATATAATCAATAACATAAAGCCCAGTGGAAAAAGTGGCTAAGGATATGAAAAGGCAGGTCACAGGAAAAGAAGAGGAAATGGTCAATGAACACATGAAAAGATGTATAATCACACCCATAATTTAAGATACGCACATCAAAACAAACATTCTACCTTGTGGCAGACTATATTTTCCAAACATGGTTGTCCCAATACATTCCATCTCACATGCTCTCTTACAATGCGATGTTGCTACTCCTCCATTAAAAAGTGAGGTCTACATTTTCTCTCACTTAAATATAGGCAGGCCTATGATTATGGCAGAAATGATGGTATGTGACTTCTGAGTCTAAATCATAAAAGATGATATGGCTTCCACCTGGTCCCCTTAGGATGCTCTTCCTTGGAACCAAGTGACTATACTGTAAGGGAGCCAGGCAGTTACACAGACTTCACATGTGTCCTCCAGAGCCACAGCAGGTAGTCAGACATCTACATGACTGTGCCCTGAGCCCTCAAGCCTCCAGAAATGATATCAAATTGATAAGTAAAGATAACTGATTTCCACAAGCCCAAATGAAATTGCAGATTCAGGAGCAAAATGAATGATGATGTTGTTTTAAGCCATTAAATATTTTGTTTGTTATGCAGCAATAGGTATCTGAAGAGACCTATGTGATTTAACAGTGAAACTATTTTATAGTCTCTGCTGGGGCTGATACCAGAAAGGACAACTGGTATCAACTTCAACTTCCAGTTTTGAAGCAAGGGCAATTTAGCAACAAGCATCAAATTTTAAAATGCATATAACATTTGACCAAGCAATTCCACAAGTCACAAAAATGTATGCAAATATGTTTACTCCAGTATTGCTATAAAAGCAAAAACTGAATAATCATTCTTAAACTGTGGTATGTTCATACAATGGAAAATTATATACCACTTTAAAAAAAAAAAAGCTTTTGAAAGTACTGGTATGAAACACAAACAAAAGAGCTAAAAATTGTAAATGTTAATGTAAAGAAATATTACTATATGCCCTGAATGATATAGATCAGTGATTGGCAAATTTGACAAGGGTCAGAGAATAAATATTTTAAGCTTTTCAGGGCACATCCATTTTCTGCCTGCATATTCTTCTTTTTTAGCTTACAATCCTTCAACAGTGTAAAAATCATTCTTGGCCATCAGTAGTTACAAAAACTAACAACTTTTAGCCATAGTTTGCTAACTCCTGATATAGATAAACATAGATATTATGAGATAATTTCTTAAACTAGCATTTACTTTGGAAATTTAGTCAAAGTTGTCCTGGACACCTTTCATTCCCACTCTAACTCCCGGCTTCATTTATTTTTCAGGTCAGGCACTTGTTCTTAGCCTGGGACCAGGCTCAGTGGCAGGGAAGAATTAAGGCCCAGGTTATTTCGGCTAAATTTGGGTTACTGCTGCTTTTTTATAACTTTGGTGGGAGGACAACAAATGCAAACCTGGAGAAAACTGGCTTTCCACATTTCCTCAGGAGATAAAGATATTTAATTACTAAATCAAGAATTTAAGCTCGATAGATTCAAGTCAGTCTTTTTAAAAAATAGAAAACCCCTTCTATATTATAGCACTCTCAATCATTCATTTTTTCCTAATCCTTTAATCCTACCTGAAAGACTCACTATGAAAAAGTTTTGAAAGAACACAAGAATACAAGTTCTTTTTAAACTAATGCTTGGTGCTATTGGCTATAAGCAAATCATGCCAACGGTCAATGTTACAGATTTAAACAAACAACCCAACAACTCTAATCTCTCGTGAAACACTGTATAGTTCTTGTAGATAATTGAGAGCTTTCTCTGGCATGAATTACACACCTTGGGGCCAGAGCCTTTATTTTGACATTAACTCTGCTCTCGCCTAAGTTCAAATCAGTATAAGAATTTAATGCAGTCACTTAAGCACTACGAAACTGTAAAACAGGCTTCTCCACAGAAAAAGACAAAATACATCTCTGAATTTTCTATATTTCTTACACATTTGTCTCTGGGTTTCTTATCTCTACCCTATTTACCACTAATCTTACAGGAAGGCCCAAACTTGCCCTTTTTCTTCCATGTTTCCTCCTAGGTAGTATTGCTTTAAGAGACAGGCCTCTGTAGTGACAGATCCAGTATTTCCCTCTATATGTGTCTCTCCCTCTCCCTCTCTTGTTCCCTTCTTTCTTCTATTTTATTTTGATGGTACTTCCTTCACAGACTATGCTTAGGAACTGTGGGGCAGCTACAAACATGGTATTACCTAATTTCAGAGTATGTAATCTCACTAAAGACCTGGAGTTTGCACACATGAAAAGGGCAAATTTCAGATAAAAGTATCCAGCAGTATTTAGAAATATAAGACCAAAGAAGACAGACACAGAGTTATACAGGATGACCCAGAGAAGACAAAAATTGGAAAACAGTAGACAGCTTTCAGTGGTCCAAGTGTTAAGAGTAATATCATGCCTGTAATTTGGGGGGAGGGAAGGAGGACAAGTCGGTAGGCATATACATTAAACAAAATCCACCATGAATTAGTAATTATTGCAGCTAAATAATAGATACCTGGGAGTTCATTATATTCCTCTCTTAATATCTCTCTCTCTCTCTCTCTCTCTATATATATATATATGTGTGTGTGTGTGTATATATGATATGGTATATATTTGCATTTCAGTACACATTGATATATTGATATATAAAATACACATTGAAATTTCCATAATAAAAAAATGTTTTAAAGTAATATCAATAGGAACAAAAAGAAAGGATAAGACCATATAAGAGCCTAAAGAAAAACTGAGCTTAATAGGGCAACTAATTAGACAACGGATGTGGTTGGGGATGAAGAGAAGACTGACAAAAGAAACAAAGTTGTCAAACATGACCTCTAGGGAAATGAGAACTGATCAATAAAGGTGTTAGTTGGGGCAATAACAAATACAAAAAATACACACATACACACACATATACATACTCAATACCTTAAATCAAATTCCAGAAGACTTAAAAACATTTAAACGTAAATAATTAAAGCATAAAAGTACCCAAAGAAACCATGAAGAATTATTTTATAACCTCGAAGATCTAAAAATGACACATATTCAGAAGCTATAAAAGAAAAAAAATTTTTACTATACAAAATGCTCTAAAATTATGCATGGCAAAAACTACCATATGCAAAGTCAAAGGAAAAAAGAACCTAAGAAAAAAAATGTTAATTCAGATAAAAAAGATAATTTCACTAAAACATAAAGAATTCCTAAAAATCAAAAGTCCAACAACCCAACAGGAAAAATGGCAAAGAAACTAACAGATAATTCACAGAAAAGGACATACAAATATCTCTTAAATATGAAAAGATCCTCAACCTCACTCATAGGAGAAATGCAAATTAAAACTACACTAAAATTGGCATAGACCAAAAAATCTCATAACATATTCTGAGGCAAGGCAGTAGCAAAACAGGCACTTTCCTGAAAGGGCTGTCATTCGTACAAACTCTAGGGAGGTATCTTCGTCTGTTTTCTGTTGCTTTTAACAGAATACTTGAAATTGAGTAATTCATAAAGAAAATGAATTTATTTCCTACAGCTATGGAGGCTGAGAAGTCCAGGGTCAAAGGGCTGCATCTGGTAAGAGCCTTTTTGCTGGTGGGGACTCTGGGGTATCATGTGGCAAAGGAGCTGAGCATGCTAATACGCTAGCTTAGGTCTCTCTTTTCTTATAACACCACTAGTTCCCCTCCCATGATAATCCATTAACCTATTAATCTATTAATCTGCTAACGGATTAATCCATTGATGAGGGCAGAAACCACATGATCCAATCACCTCTTAAAGGCTCCACCTCTCAATACCACCACATTGGGGATTAAATTTCAACATGAGTTTTGGTGGAGGCAAATGTTCAAACCACAGCAGGTGGTAATCTGACAATGTCTACCAAAATTACAAATGCACATACTCTTTGATCCAGCAATTCCACCTCCGCATTTATGCTAAAAATACACTTGCAGATATGCAATATGATGTATGCAATGGAGCACTGCTTGTATTAGCAAAAAAACAGAAATAACTAAAATGTCCATCAATAGGGGACTAGCTAAATTACGGTATGTCCTACAGTGAAATACTATGTGGCCATAAAAGATAAACGATATGGTTGCTCTTTGAGCAATGACATAGAACAATTTCCAAGATACACTATTAGTTAAAAAAAAAAAAAGCACAGTTTATATAGTTGGTGTGTTTCGCATATTATCATTTGTGTTTAATAGGCGAAAAAGAATATAATTATGTAATTACTGGAGAGTCACAAACTATGACTGGTAACACTGGTTGCCTCAGAGGAGAGGAAGGAGGTATCTAGGGCACAGAGTAGTATGGAGACTGTTCACTCTATCCTCTTACATACTATACCTTTTAAACTGTGAATCATATGAATATATTACCTACTGTATTTTTAAAAATAAAATTAAATTTACATTTAAAAAAAACAGAGATGGCAACCAACCTTTAAATACAGGTATATGGGATATCCACTTCCAGAAGCAGGGGACACAGTGGTAAAAGCTTAAGTTAGAGATTCAGCTGAACTCTAGGGCAGTTTTACTATTCACTTGTGGACAAAGCCACTTACTCTCTCTGAGCCTGTTTCCCCTCCCAAAAAATGGAGATGTTTCCACCTGCCTACCTCTGAGGGTTACAGTAAGGATCAAATTAAATAATGCATACAAAAGCTCTCTGAAAAATCGCAAAGTACTTTATAAACAGAAAGTATTACAAAAATAGAGATGTCAAGAGAGGGATGCGGTTAACAGTGAAAGATGATGAATTGATTTAGGCAATTCTAGTTTGAAGAAAAGAGACAGATTTAGAATTCACCTATATAAATAGAGGTGATAAAGTCACAAAAGTATAACAGATCTCCGAAGGAGAAACATTCAATAAATAGAATTGCAGAACTGCAGAACTAGAAAGAACCCAAAGGTCATCTAAGCTTTTGTTACCCTGTAACACCTGGGAATGTGTTGAAAATGCAGAATCTCAGGTCCTACCACAGACCTAGTCAATCAGAATCTGTACTTTAACAAGATCCCCAGGTAATTCATATGTGTATTTTAAGTTTAAGAAGCACTGATCTTTTCTCCTTGCAATTCTATCATTAAAAAAAAAGAAAAAAATAAGAAGCACTGATCTAAGCCATCTTACTTATTTTTCAGATAATAAAATTGAGGCCCTAAGTAAAGAGTTCATACAGTTAATAAGTAGCAAAATCAAGATTTGAACCCAGGCCTGACCTCCTGGGCTGGGTACCCCAAGTATTTGCTTCTCAGATACCCTGTTCCAAAACCTTTGAGATAGCTTTGCCTTTCAGGCCTCCCATGTTTCCACCCCTATTTCTAGTCAGCCATCTAGACCCATCAACTCTTTCTCTGCAATTACTTTGGCATATGCTTCTTCTTTTCCACATCCTTCATTTTCCTAAAACTACTGTTGTTCATACTATATAAAAACAGCTTCCCCCTCTTGTGTATGTATCAATTTCCTCTTTAGAAAACAACAGCTCATTTCCAAATAGCAAGCTCTGTATAATTGGTTAAGAAGGTACAAGTCATTAAAAACCATTACATTTTAACAAGCTGATTTCAGGCAGAATCTGTGTTTGAAACCTACCCAGACTAGAAAGCTATAATTTGGTAATTCTAACCCAGAGCCTACGTGTCTTTATTTCCATTATTTCTTTCCTATTAACTCCTTTTCTCTGCCCTAGAACTAAGCCAGTTGCCTTTATGTAACAAGGTCCTTCCATTCTAATCAAGTTTTACTAAATACAGCCAGTTATCCTTTGGTATCTGCAGAAATTCATTCCAGGAACACTCCCACCCCCCTCATACTCCACCTTGGATACCAAACCGCAGATGCTTTATAAGTCCCTGATATAAAATGGTATATAGTACTTGCATATAACCTATGCACATCCTCCTGTATAATTTGAATCATCTCTAGATTACTTATAATACCCAATACAACGTAAATACTATGGAAATAGTTGTGATACTGTATTGAGTTGTTTGTATTCTTTTTTATTGTTATATTGTTAATTTTTATTGGTTTTTTTTTCTTTCAAAAATTTTCTATCCATGGTTGTTTGAATCCAGAACCCACAGATGCAGCAGGCTGACCAGCAATCCAAAGGTCCTAAATCTGCTTTCCATTACCATCTTCTGTCCCAATAAACTCTTACCATCCACAAACATTCTCATATCTTTATCACTGTATCCTAACAAACTAAAGTACTTCAACATTTCTTTAGTACCCATGATGTGCTAGGCACTACATAATAAAGCAGAAGTCTAAACACCTCTGAATACCTTTCCCACATAAACATAAGAAAATTAAAAGCGCTGCCCCATTTCTGTTTCTGCAGCAGGTAGTTTTTTTTCACTTTTTAAGAGCAAATAATATGGGAAGACTTTTATAGATGCTGAGCCCCAACAGGGATAATTGACCAGACAGACTAAGACACCCACAACATGAAGCCTAACTCATTTGCAACAACCCATACACCACAGCACTAGGGAAAGAGATTCCCTTGTACAAACTGAGTATTGAGTTCAATTAAATCTACCTGAAAAAACAAAGGGAGGGTACTTTAGTTCAAAATCCAATCGTGAGCTCCAGTGATTCCAAACACTGTTTTTGTGATACGGTATATAAACTTAGTAGGATTGAGTTTGTGTCCCAGTTCTGCTTTTTCACTTGGGAAAGCATTTAACCTTTCTCACCTTCAGAAACCTCATCTGTAAAACAGAGCTAATGATAGTTTCAACTTCAGAGAGTCATAATGGGGAGTAAATGGAGAAAGTGCAAAGTGCTTAGATTACAGTGCTAGCACACATGATAGTTCAATAATGTTACTACTATTATCAAACACCCTAAAGTTTCTTCAGCCTTTTGTGGTCAGTTTACCTGTAGTTTCAAAATTGATCCATCTAACTCAAGCTATTACAGATTTGTGAAGGTAGAGGCAAAGATAAAACTGGAAAACTGTATTTTAAATCCAACAAGCAAACAGAGTAAGATAGTAGAAAAAAGCTTTGAATTTAGAAACAGAATAGTTGGGTTTGAACTCTAGCTCTGCCATGTTCTTTTCTAGGCTTAGTTTTCCACCTGTTGAATGGGGGCTGGAAGAGGTTTCTAACTACTATGGTTAAAAATACTATGAGAATGGTTTTAAAGAGATTAGCTACTCAAAACACAAGACAGCACGCAGAAGTTAAAAAGCTTAACGGCAGGAAACACATTCACAAATAATTTTTAAAGGATATTTCTGAAATTATATGTAACAACAAATCATAAATTTTGACTGCAATAAAAAAATGGCAGCAAAAGGTAATCACAAAATTGGACTAAAATGAACACCTGTGTGAAAGCTGTTCATATGAATTGGGTCATTCTTGTCATATCTAACTAAAACCTGGTTGAGAGCCAGGAGGAAAAAAAATACTCAAGGCACACAACATTGCCCCAAGAATGTAATTCTCTGCAAGCCTAGCTACTAAAACTGCCTGTTGTAACTTAAAATCAGCTTTATCTAATAGCTGCTGAAACAACCTGCTGCAACTCTTAAGACTACTTTTATCCACCAGTCACTCACAGTCAGAGCTTGCCAGCTCCCCAAAACTTTGCTAGTACCAATGAACGTTCCTGCAAAACAACACATAACATTTCTGCTTTTAATAAAACCTTCAACCTTCTCTTTGTTCTTCAGACATACTGAAGACCACCCAGCCTATGTGTATGCCCCAAATTGTAATTTTTGCTTCTTAAATAAAACATTTTAATAAAATTTAGAGATTTGTCTCCATATTTTGACTTCAATACCTACAATTAAGTAAACAAACACCAATTCATGCTTCATGACCCAGCTCCAGAACCTACACTTTTGAGACATCCTTCCCGACCTCCCTTCCCCACCAAAATGATCACTATCTCAAACCAAAATGATCATTTTTCCCTCTATGCTATGACTATACTGTGTACAAACACCACGCAGCACTTACCACAATCATGCTTTATTGTGTTCATGTGCCTGCGTCCCCCCAAAAGAGGAGTGATTCTTAAATACAGAAACCAAGTTTCATTCCTCTTTATACCCACACTATTTAGCACAGGCCCAGCACAATGTAGATAACTCAGTTTAGTGTCTGATGGATCAATCAATGAGTAAACCACAGACAAGATTAGATATTTCACTGTGCCACGGAGGATAGTACCTTTAAGTATTTAGCAACATTTAAGGTTGTATTTCATACATAGCTCTTAACAGCACTTATATTTTATCACAACTCTTTGCCTTTCTGCCTCCTCACTGACTACAAGCTCCGTCAGAACCAAAATTGCGTCTTTTTATCCCAAGTGGCTATTGTGCAGCCACACAGACACTCAATAAATGTTTGCTGACAGAATGAAGGAATGGATGAGCAAATGCACAAACACCACTGCCTCACAGTTCAGGTCTCCATCTTCCCTTATTTAGAAACTTCCTCCGCAGCCTCATAATTACTCTTCTCACCGCCATTCTCTCCATAAGACTGTCTTCATACACTTGCCTACCGTACAATGCAGATTGGTTATGGAGGGAGTGTTAAAAGTTGGGAAATCAGCCGGGCGTGGTGGCTCATGCCTGTAATCCTAGCACTCTGGGAGGCTTAGGCAGGTGGACTGCTTGAGCTCAGGAGTTAGAGACCAGCCTGAGCAAGAGTGAGACCCCATCTCTAGCAAAAAGAAAAAAAAGAAAAAAAAATTAAATTAAATTAAATTAAAAACCCAGCCGGGCATTGCAGCATGCACCTATATATAGTCCCAGCTACCCAGGAGGCTGAGGCAGAAGGATTTCTTAGAGCCCAGGAGTTGGAGGTTGCAGCGAGCTACAATGACGCCACTGCACTCTACCCAGGGCAATGGAGTGAGACTCTATCTCCACAACAACAACAAAAAAAGAGTTGGGAAATCATGGTTTTGCCACTATTATAGGCAAGGGTGGATCAGACAAGAACATCAACAAATGACAAACCTTGGGGGAAGGAACAGGATATATACATGGTCTTAAAGTGTCTCCCCATAGACTGTTTGTTTCAAGGGCATTTGTGCCTGTACGTGCACACACACACCACACACACACACACACACACACACACACACACACACACACACACACAAAGAATTAGAGTTGAGAAATCAGACGCTACCTTGACTGGGTGACCAAAATTAACCTTATCGGTCAGAGACAAATGAACATCATGTGCCTCCAGAAGTGATACCTTATGAAGGACATATTACCACTCATGCAATATTCCAGTTGGAAATGCATAATCTGAATCTAATCATGAGGGAACATCAGATAAACAAAAATTGAAGAATGTTCTATTTTTTAAAACGGGGAGGGGTCTGTATTATGACAACGACATTTAAAACAAGACAAAGAAAAGCTCTGGAAATGTCTATGCTAAAGAAAGACAACTAAATATAATACCTAATCCTAGACTGGATCCTGAACTGGACAGGGAAATTTTCTATCATGGACATTATGGGATCAACTGATGAACCACAGATTAAAGTATCTGAAGTTGATAACTATATTGTGGATATGAAAGAGAACATCCCTATTCTAGGGAATACATACTCAAGTATTTAAGGGTAAAGGGTCATGATGTATATAATTTAACTTTAAATGCCTCACAAAAAAAAATGTCTATATTTGTATATACATAGAGAACAAGCTTGCAAAATGATAAAGCAAACAGAATAAAATGTTAATAATAAACAAATCTGGGTAACATGTATACAGGTGTTCTTATACAAATTTTGTTTTTGCGATTTTTCCATAAGCTTAAAATTCTTTCCAAACAAAAATTAAAAAAAAGAAAAAACTGTTCTCCCCCTCTACCTATAGGATCAAATCATATCATAATTCAAATTCCAAAGCATGGCACACATGGGCCTTTATATTCTAACCCTGAACTACCTCTCTGTGACACTGCCATATAAGAAATACATTTCTAGCACAGAGCTCCTAAAACTCTACGTATAAGAGGGAGAGAAACATCTTTTGTCATAACATAGTAATTGCTAGTCCCCAGTTCCAGACACAAGATCTTTTAAGACTCTGGAATCTCTGGAGTGATGAGAGTGTCTTTCATATGCTAATGAGATGACTGGTAGCTGGGGGCCCCTAGAGAGCTTCAGGACAGAAAGACCAAGGCATGACTTGAGGACTGTAAATTTCAGCTCCACCCCCCTGACCGCCAGGGAAGGGAGAGGGGGCTGAAGATTGAGCCAATCATCAATGGCCAATGATTTAATCAAGCATGGCTATGTACTGGGGCCTCCATGAAATCCTGAACAACAGAGTTTGTAGAGCGTCTGAGTTGGTGAACACATCAAGGTGCTGGAGCAGGATGCACCTAGAGAGGCTGGTGGAAGTTCCACACCCCTTCCCCTACTTATCACTTACATTTGGCTGTTCCTGAGTTCTATCCTTTATGATAAACCCATAATATTAATAGTTTAAGTAAACTGTTTTCCTGAGTTCCATGAGCCATTCTAGCAAATTATTGAACCCAAGGAGGTCGCTGGAACCCTTGATTTACAGCCGACAGCTGAGAAGTACAGGAGGCCTGGGACTTTCAACTGACTTCTGAAGTGGGAGCATTCTTGTGAGATTGAGCCCCTTAACTTGTGGGATCTGAGACTAACTCCTGGTAGATACTATCAGAATTGAATTGAATCTTAGGTCCCAGCTGGTGTAGGAGAACTGGTTCATGTAGGTAAAAAAAAAAAAAAAAAAAAACAAAGACAAAAAAACCCCACGCATTTGTTGTCAGGAATGTTGTACATAGAACAGGTGGTACAGATGGTCCCCACTTAGGAAGGTTCAATGTAGGATTTTATGACTTTATGATGGTGCAAAAGCAATGCGTGTTCAGTAAAAACCATACTTCAAGTGCCCACATTGTGAAAGACATTCGGTTTTTCACTTTCAGGTCTGCATTCAATAAATTACATGAGCTAGTCAACAATTTATTAAAAAATAGGCTTTGTGTTGGATGATTTTGCCCAAGTATAGGCTAATGTAAGTGTTCTGAGCAAATTTAAGGTAGGCTAAGCTAAGCTATGACATTCAGTAGGTTAGGTGTATTAAATGCATTTTCAACTTAAGATATTTTCTATTCACAATGGGTTTATTGGGACATAACCCCATGGTAAATCATGGAGCATCTGTACTCTCCAACTCATTTGTTTCCAACATTTTCCTCCAAGCTCCTTAAACTCGGGCCTCACTTAATTGTCTGCCATTCCCTTTAATACCTTCTTACCTTTTTGCTCAAGTTGGTCCCTTTGCTAGCATGCATTTCCCATCTTTCTCACCTCAGCATTTTGTTCAAACCATCTCTTACATTACACTAAAATGGTTTGCTCACGTATTTGCCTTACCCATTAGATTATTAGTCCCTCCAGGGGAGGGACAGTGCCTTTATTTATCCTGTATCTTCAGTGCCTGACAAATAGGAATAGTGATGTTAGTAGCAACAACCAACATTTCTTGAGCAACTTACTATGTACCAAGCATCTTTGTAACTGAGTTTATGATTCATTTAATCCTCTCAACAACCCTTCATGGTAGGCTGTAACTATGCCATTTTACCTGAGCCTCCCTAAAGCACAGGGAGATTAAATAACTTCCAGACTGCCTAGCTAGGAAACGGTGGCACAAGGATTGGAACACAAGCAATCAGGCTTCAGTGTCCATATTCTTAACCACTGTGGATACATGGTAGAAACTCAAAAAAATAACTGTTCAACGAATGATGGTGTAGAACAGAGTGGAACACAATATTTGTAGAATGAAAATATGAGGGTCAGAAGTAAGGCATTTGGCAACTGAGGAAATGGAGGCACACAGAGGTTAAAAGTGAACACAGAGCTACAGATAAGCCAGTCTTCTCACTGTAAAGGTTAAAAACCTGAGGACCAGAAAGAAGTGCTTTTCTCAAAGTTACCTTAGTTATACCTAGAATCAGCCTCACAAGTCTTCGCACCGCACCGTATTAAAGGAACACTAATAATTGCTCTAACAAGCTGCAAAACTATATTCAAAGATACTCTGAAATTGTAACAATAACAGAAAATGCAGAAAGACATATACTAGGGCCTAATGCAATATCTGGTACACAGAAGGAATTTAATACCAATTAAGTAAATTTTTAATTTTTTAAAAGATCTTAAGTTTATTTCTAAGTATCAATTTTTTATTCTTGTTATAATTTTTCTAAAATGCACTACATATTTTGCTAATTAAAGAGGATATTGATGATTTAACCTTTTCTTGAAAATTCAAGAGTATATTAGTGAACAGTAATTATTATCTGTACTATAGCAGATAATAAGGCCATGGGGAACTACTGAGTTAAAGGACTATTTGCCCCTCCTCATGAAACTCCAGCTACTTTTGAAAATATCTTACTGCTTTTTCAGGTAATCAGCTACCATACATTCCTTAGAACTGTTAGTGGGCCTCCCTGTAGTGGACTCTTTTCCCTCTTCTAGTTATTTGCTTCTAGTCTGCTGGGACTTGAAAAATCTAAGTTTGTTGGAATAATTTCTAAAAGTTCCGAGTAAAAAGACTCTGAGTAAAAGCCTCAGGGATACCTGTAAATTAAGTTCATGCATTTTACAGGATTCTGTGGCACTTTCAGAGCTCCCAGGTCTTTTTTGCTTACTTTATGATTGGTCAGTTACGGTAGCTTCCTGCTTCCCAAAAAAGGGTCTAGGAAAAGCTAGTCCCATAAGATGCTCCATAGAAAAAGAATTCTATAAACAAATACATTTGGGAAATACTTCATATTTATATCTGATTCCAATCCCAATCCCCACCTCAGCAGTGCAATTAAAGGTTGGGCTAACCTGCAGAGATAGTTAAAACTTGTTTTGTTTAATCTGGTGTTTACCAAACTTAATAAAGAGATCTCCGTGGCCAAATAACATCCATTAAACAGCCCTAGATGTAAGAATTCTGTGGAACAAATTCTGGTCTACATAACTTAACCTTCTTTTTCACAGAACTCACACTACCTGAATTTATGTTATGTATTTGTTTCTTGTTTATAGTCTATCTCAGGGGTCAGCAAACTATGGTCCACAAGCCAAAGATGCTGTCTGTTTTTGTATGGCCTGCAAGATAAAAATGGTTTTTACATGTTTAAATGTTCTTGTTTGTTTGCTTTTGAGACAGAGTCTTACTCTGTCACCCTCAGTAGAGTGCAGTGGTGCATACTGGCTCACTGCAAACTCAAACTTCTGGGCTCAAGCGATCCGCCTGCCCCAGCCTCCCAGGTAGCTGGGACTACAGGAATGTGCCACAATGCCCAGCTAATTTTTCTATTTTCAGTATAGACGGGGTCTCGCTCTTGCTCAGGATGGTCTCGAACTCCTGAGTTCAAGCGATCCTCCCGCCTCAGCCTCCCAGAGTGCTAGGATTACAGGTGTAAGACACCAAACCTGGCCCATGTTTAAACGTCTGATAAAAATGATTTCAGGATCCATAAATAAACTTTTTACTGGAATACTGCCATACTCATTTGTTTACATATTGGATAGATAGGGCTGTTTCCCCACTACAATAGCAGAGTTCAGTAGTTACTACAAAGATCTTAGGGCTTGCTAAGGCTGAAATATGTAATCTCTGGCCTTCCACAGAAAAAGTTTGCTAACCCATTGTCTCTCACCCACTAGAAAGTAAGGCCCATGAGGGCAGTGTCTTGATCACTATTTTATTTCCATCACCTAGATGGTCTATGGCATTTATAAGCATTCGTATTTGTGGAATGTTGGTAAGGAATTCTTGAATGAATTTTAAGAAGCCAAAGAAAATGGGTCATTATTAAGAAAGTCTTTCAATTACACTGGTCCATTCACGATACCTTAATGAATAAAAGAGTGTCACTGAGAAAAGTGATACTGCTGTCATCCACTAAAATGTTAATCTCTAGGTAAATATGAGAAGCAGCTTTCCAATTTTCTAGCAGATTTCAAACAGCTGAATTTGCATATCAAAAATGCAGCTAATGTGCAAGTAACAAATTCTGCAATTTCGCCAGGTGTACCCCTGTAATCCCGGTTACTCAGGAGGCTGAGGCAGGAGGATCTGCTCGAGCCCAGGAGTTTAAGACTGTAGTGTGCCATGACTGCATCTATGAACAGACACCGTACTCTAGACTGGGCAACATGGCAACACCCTGTCTCTAAAAAAAGAAAAAAAAAAAAAGAAAGAAATTCTGCAATTCTATAACGTCTCCATCTAACACCAGATTGATGACCTTTTTTCTTTTTTAAGAGATGGGGTCTTTCTATGTTGCCCAGGCTGGCCTCAAGCTCCTGGGCTTCAGAGCCCCCTGAGTAGCTCAGACTACAGGCCCGCCACCACACCCAATTTAGACTGATGTCTGTCTTTTTCTTTTTCTTTTTTTAGAGACAGGGTCTCGCTCTGTCACCCAGCTTGGCATGCAGTGGTGAGATCACAGCTCACTGCAGCACAGCAGCCTTGAACTCCTGGGCTCAGGTGATCCTTCTGCCTCAGGCTCCTGTGTAGCAGGACTACGTGTGCCTGCCCCCATGCACAGATAATTTTTTCTTATTTTTTTAGAGACAGGGTCTTGCTATGTCGCTCAGGCTGGTCTGGAACTCCTGGCCTCAAGCAATCCTCCCACCTCAGCCTCCTGAGTCAGACTGATTCCTTTTGATATAAATGTATAAACTAGTCACTCCAGAGCACCTGGGGAGCTGCTCTTTATTTTTATATTTGTATTAAACGTCTTCCACGTAGCATAAACTCCATTAAGTCAATTCATGAAAATAAGTTTAAAATACCAACTATATGCACAATTCTATAATGGCACCAACTCTATCCTGTAATGAATATAGTCCTGTAAAATATCCTAAACCTATATATATCATGATTACCCCATAGCCTACCTGCCTACCTTGCTTTATGATCTATTTTCAGAATAAAAAATTAGAAAGCTTTCTCTATGTTGCTGTTTCTCATGTATACCTAGATATTAATATTTTAGTGGATGAAAGCAGTACCAATTTTATCAAGGATATTCATCTTTTCATTAATGGAGACAAAGTTAAAAAACAGTTTTTTCAAAATCCTAAATAAGACTATTTTTATTTTGTATGTTTAAAAAGTTTAGTTTTCTGGATTAGCGCTCATACAAAAGAATGATTGGAATTGAGGAAGGAAATAATTCATATCCTCTGAAAGACATAAGTAGGTTGGCAGAAACAAGACACACAGTTTTGAATCCTGTGCTTAACACAATTCAAAAGCACTTTATAAGTATCTACTGAATAAATGGCTGACTAGTTTTTCCTACCCCACACTTAGAATTCATTTTAACATAGGCTAACATGAACACATGAATTACTCATACTTCAGAGTTAAACCCTTCGTCATAAAAATACAAAGTATGTTAAAGATCACTGATGTTTTCCTGGAAAAAAATAGATCATAAATCTGACTATCACTTTTACTTTTATTTCTTCCCATTTTTTTTACCCAGGAGTCTAATGAAAAAAGTCAAAGGTAGCTGCTAATTTCAGCTTCCTAATATTCCTCATTTTCAAAAAAGTCTGACTCCATCTTTTGGGACATTATAAAAACCATGGTAGGAAAAAAATGCCAGATATTTCATGGATGAATATATGCAGTGAGACTCCAAAGTGCTGAGTTCTAATGCTCAACTTCAGCATTATCTATCTCAGCTCCTGATCAATAAACACACTTTATTAGAGTTTTCACAAAGAATAAGCAAAATGCCCAGTAACATTACTACTAAATAGGGTATACAGCAATCAGCACCAAATTTTACACAGAATGAAACTCCTGCTATCAAAAAAATCCATAATTATCAGATGGTTGCTGTTTCAGAAGTAGAATCAGTTCTTTTTTTTTTTTTTCTTTTTAGACAGGGTCTTATTCTGTCAGCTGGGTTTGAGTGCAATGGCAAGATCATAGCTTATTGCAGCCTTGAACTCCTGGGCTCAAGCCACCCTCCTGCCCCAGCCTCCCAAGTAGCTAGGACTATAGGCATGTGCTATCATGCCAAGCTAAATCTTTTTATTTTTGGTAAAGATGAGGGTCTCACTATGTTGCTCAGGCTGGTCTTAAACCCCTGACCTCAAACAACCCTCCCGCCCACCTCCCAAAGTGCTGGGATTATAGGCATGAGTCATAATGCCTGGCCAGGAGATCTTAAGTAAAATATTCAAAAAAGGATAGGCATGGTTAAGTACCCAGGGACAAAACAGGAAGACTAATCACTTAAACTCCAGAGGGACATTCCAAAGTTTCACTCTAATTCACACCATAAAAGTGGGGTGGGAGGGTGGAATCTGAGTGTTTTGCCCTTAAAGAGAAGTTTAAAATACAGCATCTCCCCCATTTTAATTCTAGCCTAAAATTCCCAAAGCTGTAAAGCCAATGTGTCAAAGCACAGCGTGAAGTTTAAGAAACAAGTTCTCGACACACCCAGCCTAGCACAGTAGAACTGCTCACAAGACCCAGGTTCTGGTCATTTCTCTGCCACAAGCAGGAATAGCAGGACACTCACTACAGATCTGTTAAACTAATACTCTTTACTAAATCCTTGAGGGCAGGAATAAACAGATGGACCAAGTCTATAGCCAGGCAAATAGTTTCACCTCTGAGGGCTTCAGATTTTGTATCTGTAAAATTCCATGATTCAGAATTCATGTTTCCATCTTAAATTAAGATGGAAAACAAGGTTATGTGCTACTAATCAAAGTATACCATGAATTTTAAAATTTCAATGTCTAGTTTTCCATGCTTCGTGTGCTCTTCAACCTTTATAATCTAAGAAGCAATTGGTAAAATACCATACAAGGAATTGAAAAAATTTAACTCTAACAGTACAAGACGTCACTGTCATTAAACTTAAAACAAAGTATAAAACCTAAAATGTTTCAACCCCTCTCTTTAGATAGATCTGTCTTTAACTTTTCTAAAACACTTTTAGTTTGTAGCTGTACACATTCCAGTACATTAAAAATGACAAATATCTCTTTTTCTCCCCAGCAACGTCTGATGGTAAAAATACACAGCTTATCAAAAATACACATTTGGAAACTATGAAAATCTAAATTTTTTCATTTTACCACACACTTCAGGCCTAACTTATTAGTTTCAATTCTGCTCTTGCTCTATTTCCATTCAGTTTCACTTCTGAATTTTCTGCCACAAAGTTAAGAATTGTTATCCTGTGGAGAAATTTTAAAGTAAACACTAAAGAACACAGCTTTTCCTTTCAAAGGAAAACTAAACATTTTCAGGGGAAAAACAAAGAAACAAACAATTTCCTGATGTAATTTTG
This sequence comes from Indri indri, assembly GCA_004363605.1. Classification (NCBI taxonomy): domain Eukaryota; kingdom Metazoa; phylum Chordata; class Mammalia; order Primates; family Indriidae; genus Indri; species Indri indri. Next base: position 69,146 of record RJWJ010001478.1, read on the forward strand.
TCACATAAAAATAATTATTTTAGGATGCTGATGTCTTCTTTAAGTTTCCAAAGCTTCCTCACCTCATAGGGTATTTTTGGGGGGTGGAAGGCTGGTTTAAAGACTAGTCAAGTGCAGTAGTGAGAAGGGGGAAGGAGAACTGTAACTGACTGTGATCAGTGAAGATAATTCACTACCTTCATACCAGCCCCTCATACAGTTTCACTTACAAGCACTAAGGCAGCTCAAAAATGGCCATCATTTTATTTTGTAGGTATGCAACTATATATTACATATTTTTCTTTGAGTCACAAGGGTCTTCATAAATATTTGTGGAAGGAATAAATGCACATGGCATGGTGCTATGCTGCATGGGGCATACGTTCCTAATAAGACATAGCTTTATAAAATTTTTTTGCCTTCAGAAGCCTTACCAAGAAAACATTTTTTAAATACTCAAAGGTGATTAAATTAGATTAACAAAAGGGATCTAAATAAACATAACCATGTAAAGGGAAAAATATATAACATGTACAGCTAAATTAAGCTTTCAATCTGCTTTTGTGCTTCTATCATTTTTTCCTTGTATGTGTTTCAATCCCATTGAATCCAATCTTTCCTTCTCTTTAGGCTGTAAAGTTCTTCAAAGGAAAGAGTCATATCCAAAAAAAAGTTTAAAAACAAAAATATACTGAGTTCCTACTAAGTAATCAGGATAGTGCTAGGTGCAGGTGCTATGGGAAGTAAAAAAATAAAGTATTATGGTCCCAAACCTTGAACTTAAAAACCCTGCAAAGACTGGGTGCCCACGGCAAATGGGAATCAAAGACCTAGACTGCAGTCCTTGTGTTGACATTCTGTATAACTTTAAGAGAGTTATTTAGACCTTAGATTACTGATATAAATCTCCCACGTAGAATTCCAAATAATTTATACAGTACTCTGCCCTCAAGGAGGGAGAGCATAAATGGGCTCTCCCTCATGTGGGCTACACACAGTGACTTCCTTCCAAAGAGCACAACAGTACAGAGGGGTGAAGCGGAGAGAGTAACCTTATAGCAGAGAAACCTGACAAATACTACCTGTGGTATTGTAAATGACAGTAAGAAACATATATTTCGGTCTTCGTCCCCAGTTCCTGGCACAGAGCTCCTAAAACCCTTGTAATTTCCTGAGCGACAGGGGTGCTAGGAGAATTCTTTTCTTCTAGTATTTGGTCTCTGACCTGGTTCCTGACACAGAATGCCTAATCTCTTGGAATTTCCTGGGTGATAAGAGCATATTTTGTTCTAATGAGGCAATTCTTGGTGGGCCCCTGGACTGGGGCTGGTCACCAGAAAGATGAAGCCATAATTAGGAGCTTGGAGTGTTCAGCCCCACTCTCCATCCTTCCGGAAGAGGAGAGGGGCTGGAGATCGAGCTAATAATAAATCATGCCTACATGATGAAACCTCCATAAAAAAAACCCGGCTACTACAGGTTTTGGAGAGTTTCCAGGTTGCTTAACACACAGAGAGTAGAGTGGCCCTGAGAGGGGCCACTTCCCCCAAACTGTTCCCTATGCATGTCTTCCATCTGGCTGTTCATAGGTATCCTTTGTAACATCCTTCATAAAAAAAAAACCAGTGAAAGTAAGCAAAGTGTTTTCCTGACTTCTGCTCTAGCAAATGATTGTACCTGAGGAAGTGGTCATGGGAACCCCCAATTTATAGCCAGTTGGTCAGAAGTTCCAGAGGCCCAGACTTGAGATTGACATGTGAAGTGGAGGGGGCGGTTGTGTGGGAATAAGCCTCAAACTTGTGGAGCATAATGCTAACTCCAGGTGACAGTGTCAGAATTGGACTGAATTACAGGACACCATGTTGGTGTCCACTGGAGAACTGCTCAGTATGTGGGGGAAAACCCCCACACATCTGGCGTTAGAAACGCTATGCCGAGAGTATTATAGGAGAAACAGCTAGTTTGTTTTTCCTGTCACATACCATTAATACCTCAGCTGGTGATGATGAAAGCTAACATCAACAGTGATAAATATAAATAGTATGTATAACTGATATGATATGATGAAAATGGAACTTTACATCTCAGGCCTTGCTCTCAAAACAACACAACTCCAGTCTAATCATGAGGTGGGGGTGGGAAAAAACCAGACTAATTCCAATAGAGTGACATCCTACAAAACTACAAAATACCTGACCAGTACTCAAAACTGCCAAGGGCATCAAAAACAAGGAAAGTCTAAGGAACTGTCACAGCTAAGAGGAGGCAAAGGAGACAGTACAACTAAACACAATGTGGTATTCAGGATGGGATCCTGGCACAGAAAAAGGACATCGGGTAAAAAACTAAGGCTCCATCCGGAGATGAATAGATAAATAAAATGTAGTATATACCTACAATGGAATACTATTCAGCCTTGAAAAGGAATGAAATTCTAACGCATGATACAACATGAATGATCCTTGAAAACGCTATGCTAAGCGAAATAACACAGTCACAAAAGGACAAATACTGTAGGATTCCATTTATAAGAGGTACCCAGAATAGTCAAAATCATACAGACAGAAAGTAGAACAGAGTTTACCAGGGGCTGATGGGAGGGGAGAATGGGGTGTTGTCTATTGGGTTCAGTTTCTGTTTGGGATGAGGAAAATGTTCTAGAAACAGTGGTGGTGATTACACAACATTAAGCATGTTCTTAGTGGCACTAAATTGTACACTTAAAAATTATTAAAATGGCAAATTTTATGTTATGTATATCTTTTACCACAATTTTTTAAAAACTAAGCAAATCTGAATACACTATGGACTTCAGCTAATAATATCCCAATATTGGCTCATTAATTATAAAAAATGTACCACATTAATCACAAATGTTAAGAACAGAAGAAAGTAAGTGTAGAGTATATGGGAATTTTCTGTACTATCTTCTCAATTTTTCCATAAATCTAAAGCTGTTTTAAAAAATAAAACCTATTTCAAAAAATTCAAGGTAGACAAGGGCTAATAGCCCTAATATTCACCACTTTCTTCCAGTAAAAAAAACAGGACAAGAAAAAATGGTCTTCCAATCAATGAAAAACATGAGCAAGCAATCAGAAAAGTTAATGCCAAGGGCATGAATAAGCAATTCGCAAAAGTTGTTAAAATGCTAAATAAACTCATGCAATATTCAAACTCATAGGGTTCTGTAAGGATAAAAGAGATCATGTACTTAGCATAGTGTCTGGTATAAAATAAATGGAGCTGTTAAAATGTAACTAATAAGGCCGGGCACGGTGGCTCACGCCTGTAATCCTAGCACTCTGGAGGCCAAGGCGGGTGGATTGTTTGAGCTCAGGAGTTCGAAACCAGCCTGAGCAAGAGTGAGACTCCGTCTCTACTAAAAATAGAAAGAAATTAATCAGACAACTAAAAATATATAGAAAAAATTAGCTGGGCATGGTGGTGCATGCCTGTAGTCCCAGCTACTCGGGAGGCTGAGGCAGAAGGATCACTTGAGCCCAGGAGTTTTGAAGTTGCTGTGAGCTAGGCTGACGCCACAACACTCTAGCCCGGGAAACAGAGTGAGACTCTGTCTCAAAATAAATAGATAGATAGATAGATAGATAGATAAATAAATAAATAAATGTAACTAATAAAGAAATGCAAATTTAAGTAATAAAAATATATACACACATACATATGTATATGTATTGTGTGTGTGTGTGAATGTAATCTGTATACATAAAATTAAGTTGGAAAACATTGAGAAAACTTAATGATGCCCAAAGTTGGCAAAAATATGGAGAAACAGTCCCTGTCATAAATTTGATCATAAGAGTGTAAACAGGCACATACTTGTTGAGAAACCCTCTGCCAATATTTTCTAAAGTTAAAATATATATACATATATATATCCCCTTTGATTTCACTGCTCAAAATTTATCCTACAGAAATATTAGTGCAAGTATACAAAGATACCTATATATTGATATTCACTGCAATAATGTAATAAAGAAAAACTGGAAATAGTCCAAAAGTCCACCAATAGGGTGTTAGTTAAAAATATAATTGAGTGTTATCATGCAAAATGTGGTAAAGACAAATATACACATACATATACATACATGCACTGATGTGAAAAACTATACAAGAAAAATAATAAATTGCAAAACTTTAAATTTTTTTAAAAGGAAGAGATTAAACCAGGTTAGGAACAGTTAATATGGGGTCTTCCATTTATACTTCAAGGGAATCAAAGCTGCATGAAAAAGTGTATATTTACATATTCATGTAAGTGCATTTTCTAAGAAAAGAGTCCACAGCTTGCACTGAATTGTTAAAAGAACAAACATATGACCCAAAAAAAGGGTCACTAACAATCACTAAAAAGCCTTCTGAGCTCTGAGTATCTGAGAAATATATTATTAGTTAGGTAATACAGCAGTGAGAAAGCCTTTGGGGAGGAAAGAAATGCTCTAAACTAAGCTTTTAAGGACATATTAAATGCCTCTACCACAAAACACAAATATTTATCTCAAGACTCCTAAATCTAAAAGTATGTAGGAAGTTATTCCTCAGATGAACCTATACTCATTCACTGGTTAATTACAAACCTCAACCAAAAATTAAAGAGCAACAGTCTTCAAAATGTGTAACTAATCCATGCTTACATTATAGTTAAAGATCACACAGAAGCAAAAGGAGACAAAGATTAAGTAGTAGTCCCATTTGCCACAGTCAAGGAGCTGATATGGACTATACACTTAGTACTCATCCATGTTAAGGTTCAGGAGTTACGCAGTCTTAACTTTTTTCTTAAGTGGATAAAACAAATAAATTAGGTCTTATACATAGTTTTGTGGCCTTTCTTTGAGCAAAAACAAGTCTTTTTCCGGAGGCGGATGGGGCAGAGGAGTCCAATACTTTGGGAATTAATGTTAATACATATAAGTTAATATTTTAAACACACAGCCACTTGCAGAATCAATAGGACTTAATGAAGATTGGAATAAATGAGAAGATAATAGCAAGAATACTCTCTATCCTAAAATGAAAATAAACCTTAGAAGAGTGGTTATCAACCAGGGGTAGTTTTGCCCCCTAAGGGACACTTGGCCAAATCTGAACACATTTTTGATTGTCAGAATTGGGGAGGTGCTGCTGGTATCTTGAGATGTGGCTAAACATCTTACAGCCTCATGCCCAGCCACTCTCCACCTCCAAAATGTCAATAGTGCCAAAGCTGAGAAACCCTGCCTTAGAAGTAGGCTGGAGGACCACTGAATCTACTTTGACATAACTTTATCATAGAAATCCTAAATCAACAGAGTTTGTTTATTTGTTTAGAGATACTGACACCTTGCCAACTAGCATGAGATGTAGTGAAATGCATGATTGAATTTAAAAGTGTTATTTAAAAGAAAGTTAATAATTGGCTTTCCAATGTATCTAAACCTTTGAAATTTTGTAAAGCCATGGGCAAAAAAAAGACAACAGATTAATGCAAAAGCAAAAAGTTTTACACACACATACACGCACACATACCCTATGATTCTCACAAACGACACTGAATAAATGAAACCAGACACAAAAGAACACATTGTGTATAACTCCATTTTATGTAAAGAACAGGCAAAAACTGATCTCTTGTGTTAGAAATCAAAAAGTGGTTCCTTTTGAGAAAAAGGAAAGATAGAGATGGGAGAGAACAGAAAGAGGACTTTTGAGATGTTAATAATTTTGTATTTCTTAATCTGGGTAGTAGTTATATAACTGTGTTCCTTTGTGACAATTCATCAAGCTGTATGCTAGTCATCTGTGTACTTTACTGTATACAGATAATACTTGGACAAAATTTTTTTTAATATTATATATTTATATCCTAAAAAATCTGAGCATTAGGCCGGGCACGGTGGCTCACGCCTGTAATCCTAGCACTCTGGGAGGCCGAGGCGGGCGGATCGTTCTGAGCTCAGGAGTTCGAGACCAGCCTGAGCAACAGCGAGACCCCGTCTCTACCGAAAATAGAAAGAAATTAATTGGACAGCTAAAAACATATATAGAAAAAATTAGCCGGGCATGGTGGCACATGCCTGTAGTCCCAGCTACTCGGGAGGCTGAGACAGTAGGATTGCTTGAGCCCAAGAGTTTGAGGTTGCTGTGAGCGAGGCTGACGCCACGGCACTCGCCCCAGGCAAGAGAGTGAGACTCTGTCTCAAAAAAAAAAAAAAAATCTGAGCATTTTTACCATTACCTGGGCAAGGCTAAAATGAAAAAAAAAGCAAAAAAGAAAGAAAGAAAAAACAAATCTGAGCATTTTTACCCTAAAAGCTAAATTAACGTCAACTGCAAAAGTAAAAGTGTTTTGTTATACAGGCTGCCTTCCAAGAATTCAAGGATGACACCCCCAGAAAGCTGTAAATAGCACACACAGAACTCATACAGCATTCAGCTGTACACTTAAGCCACTATATATCCCTTGGCACCAATCCAAAAATTTGACAAACACTAACAAATGCAGCTGAATTTATTCCATGAACAGTCTGTTTGAATTATTTCCCCCAATCTTAAACTGTGAACTGTTAACAGAGAAGGCTCTATGAAGTAAATGATGCTTTCTCTTTCCTAATCCCACATATTCTTAAAGCTCCCCCAAACTGAATCCCTCTTGGTCTCTCAACTCCTTAGGATTCCTCCAGGCTGTTTCTAACAGTGCCCACCATTGCTTCTCCCAGTGTCCACCCTCACAAGCCCACCTCCAACACATATGAAAATTCACACTAATGCTCATCCCGAAGACTAGAAGTACCCCCAGGCAGACTTGCACCCCCAGCATCTCATAATATAATACAAACCTAAAACTCCTACTGTTCTCCACAAACTGCCTGCTCAACAGCACCACAAAACCAGGGCACCTGCTATCGTGTCTTTTCAATCCTCTTCTACCACACAAAAAGCCCTTGCTTCTACAGACACTTCGGCCTCCTACTCAGTGGCCACCACTGTGGCCATTATCTCCAACTCTTCCCTTCCCTTTAACTCTCCCCCTCCTTTACTATATTCAAATTCATTCCATTTTCCATCCACTCTCTTCCCACAACCTCTGTTTTCTTCTTTATGAATCCTTCTTAAGTCCCACTGGCAGGGATGGAAAGTTGGAGAAACGGTGTGAAGGAACTTACTCTGTCCCTTGTGAAGGTGGCAGAGAAAAGGTTGCTCAAGTCTCAAGCAAAACCACCACATGCATGGGCTACAGAGTCAGACTCTGGATTCCGAAACCCAGGCCCATCACTTTCTAACCGTAAGGCTTTGGACAAGCCTCCGTTTCCTCAACTGCAAAATGGGGAGAGTAAAAACAGCTATCTCATGAAGTCGTGAAGATTCAATGAACTAATGGCCTCTGAACACTTAGCACAAATCCAACACGGTAGACTCTCAATAACTGACAGTTTCTCTTAGGTCCTCCTCTTGGAAGGAGGAATGAAGGGGGCGGGGAATGTACTTATCTTTAAGTCTCTTTAATGCTAAGAGTCCGCAAAGCGTTCCCATAGGGGACAGAGGGAGAGCAAGGGATAGAAGGAGGGAAGAAGTACTCTTACAGATATGGGGGGAAACAAAGAATTTTCTCAGATCCCCCAAATCAGTGTTTCCTCTTTCTTATCCCTCTACAATGTGGATCCAAGAAGCCCTGAAAGCCCTTGCTAAAGGATGGGAAGACATGAATATATACATCATCAAATCCTCCTTCCAGAGACTCATTAGAGGGAATGAAGTAGGAAAGAGCCCCCCTAATTATTAAGATGCGGTCCTTGGGGGTGTAAGAATTAGGAAGGAAACCTCAAAGTCCCAAATATTAATACGTTTCTCTAGAGAGGCTGAGGGGAGTACTTCACAATCCGGAGAGACTAAAAGTAAATGCTGGAAACCCTGAAGTCTCACGGCTCCCGCAGGGGAGTACCAACTGGTTTCTCCGTAAGCGGGGATGGCCAGGTGGGGAGAGAAAGAGAAAGCACTTTTGCTGTCTCGTGGGACACAAGGGCTTCCCCGTCCCTTCCCAGGAGAGATGAGGGGGAGGGTCCGCACTAGGGAATCCCCAGCTCTTACAGGGGGGAGGCGGCCTCCGGCCGGGGCCCCAGGGAGTTTCACTGGCTCCCTGCCTGTCTCCTCACAAGCCTGTCTCCTGTAACGGGACTCTCCCAGGACGCGGAGAGGCTCAGCCATCCCTGGACCCCCCCGCACGAGACCTCCTGACAGTCTTCCTCAGTCCTGTGAGCTGCCCTAGCCACTTCTCTGGATCTCCCGGCTTGCACAGGGTCATCCCGGAGCCAACAGGGGCTCCACGAGGGCCTCCCCCGGTGCCCTCCGAGCGCTGCGAGCCCGTGGGCTTACCTGCTGAGACGGCAGCTCCACATGCAGGGCCCGCGCGGCAGAACCGGGCGGCAGAGCGGCGGCCGGGCCCGGGGGCGGCTGGGGGACCGGGCCCCCGACCGACGCTGAGGCGCTCATCTCGACCCGGGGGCCGCCGAGCGGCGGGGCGGGCGCTCCTTCGGCATCCGCCGCCGCGTCCTAGCCACTATCCGCTGAGCCCCTGCAGCCTAGAAACCCGCCACCCGAGAGGCAGTACTGCTGTATACCCCACTGGCCGCCGCCGCCGCTGGCTAAGGAAGAGCCATATTACCGCAGTGCAACCCCCTCCACCCCGCCGAGACCTGGCTCGCTCATTGGTCCTGCTTTCAAGGGGGCGGGACCCAACGACAACCAAGGGACGTGCTATTGGGTAAAAGGTCTGCCCATCAACAGCTGGAATGGGCCCGGGGAGGCGGGACTGGAGAATGGCCTCAATTGCGTCTGTCAAGACCGGGTGAAACCTCGGGCGCTGCTTCCTTTTTTCCTAATGTAATTGGTTCTTTCACTACAGAGGGGCAGGGTTTCCTGGTGGAGCCGGAAGGGCCATTGTACGAGATCGCTGTCAATTCTCTGAAAGGAAAGAGGGGTGGGGTCTTGATTAGGTAGAGCTCGCGCCTGGGCTCCGGTGTCACGTGCAAAAGGCTGGCGAGTCACCTGATTAGTGAGACTCAATCTTCTGAGCCACTTCCGCCCTAACTAGTTGCCATGGTAACGGGCCTCTGGTGGCGGGTGGGGACCCACTTGGCGCCAGTGGGGTCGTGATTGCTGATCTACCATTGCAGGCTCCTTGAACAGTCTTTTCCGGAGGTGTTGCTGTCAACGTTCCGGCATTGGAAAGGAACGCGCTATGGTTCAGCAGAGAGCCACCACACAAGATGCTCCAAGACCAGAGAACCGTCCAGCTGTCCCACTTGCTTTTTCACGACCAACTCCAACCCACAAGTCCACGCTTCTCGCATTCATTCAACTAACTAGTACGCTGAGCTACAAGGTGTGCCAGGCACCCAAGACGCCTTTTCACCTCTACCGGTGGGTTGTTTATGCTATCCCTAGAAAGCCTTTGCTACTTTTCTCCTCCTGACTTGCTTTTTATCCATCAAATCTCAGCTGGGGCAGGAGTCCCTTCTTCCAAAAGGCTTCTCTCATCCATTCTGGGACCCTGAGTCAGGAAGCTTGCCTCTACCATAGTCCGGATTATTCTCTTGCATTGTCGTTTAATAGGTGTGTAACTCACACAAGCAGCCACTCTCCCTTCTACCCCCTCTCCCCACACACATACTGTGAATTCCTCAATTAAGAGGAACTTGTCTGAATCATCTCTGGACCCCCAGTGCCTGATAGAGAAGAAAATCAGGAGATGTTTTTTTGAAGTGAAGCCCCTGCTCAAATGCCACCTCTTCCACGAATACTTCCTTGATCGTAATGAGAGCATCTATAGCAATTGCTTCTATAATAAATAACACTGAGTCATTCTGCAGGATATTGATCTGCCTTTTATCCCCACTGGACTGTGAGTTTCTCTACCACCTGGACTGATGTAGCGAAAGAACACAGTGTTTTAGAGTCAGACACAACAGGAATCAGGCTCTGCCACCTTCTAGCTGTGTAAGTCAGTTGCCCTCTCAGCTTTAGTTTTTCCATCTGTAAAACAGTAATAGGGTTGCTGTGGGGATTAATGAAGTTAACATATTTAAAGTGCCCATGCAGGACCTGGCATATAATAGTTGGATTTTTTTTAACTTAATGAAAGATAAGCATACTATCTTTCCAGGGTGTTCAGAAGCCTGGAAAATACCATGGATTTGATCTCAGAGCTGGATCACATGCATGCCATACTGCCTCCTATTCTGAAACATTGAGAGGTTCCTCGTGGCTGGAGCCTAGGGTGTGTGGTCAGGTGTTTGTTCAGAAGGGAGTAGCTGGGAAATCCCAAATCTTATCTGGTTCAACTCATGAAGTGCCAAAAAAACACCTTTCTGTGTCGAAAGTGTGGCAGTTTTCTGGGGCTGCCATAACAAATTACCACAAACTGGGTAGTTTAAAACAAAGGAAATGTATTCTCCCACAGTCCAGGAAACCAGAAGCCTGAAATCAAGGTGACAGGAGGGCTGTGCTCTCAGAGGGCTCTGGGAGAGAATCCTGCCTTGCCTACTCCAGCTTCTGGTGGCTCCAGGAGTTTCTTGGTTTGTGACTGCATAACGCCAATCTCTGCCTTTGTCCTCACATGGCCCTCTCCTCCTCTTCCCAGGTCTTCTCTTCTTTCTCTTACAAAGACATTGTGTTTGGATTTAGGGCCAACCCAGATAATCCAGATTTCATCTTCAGATACTTAATTTAATTACATCTACAAATACCCTTTTTTCAAATTAGGTCATATTCACAAGTTCCAGGGGTTAGAACATTGACATCTCTTTTGGGGGGGGCCATCATTCAGGCTACTCCCCAAGTTAAGCAAGAGAGAGAACGCAGAATCACTTCTTCCTCCTTTGGGGATTAGTTCTGAATATTAGCTACCTTTATTACTTTATTCATTCAACAAATGTTCACTGAGGGCTTCTCTGTGTCAAGGCCTTTGCTAGATGCTGGGAAATCAGACCCAGATCATCCCTAGAGGAGATGCCAACTCCTTATATGGGAGTCCAGTAAGTAAACAAAGAGCCATAATCCATTTTCTCAGTGCTGGGTCTGAGAGAAGCCTGGGGCAGTGGGAGCCAGAGGAAATAGTTGAGTCAGATTTCACAGTTGAGGTAATATTTAAACAGGGTTTTGAAGAACCAATAAGAGTTCACCAGGTGGGGAGGGAGGGAAGAAAGGACATTCCAGCAGAGATCAGGATCCACTCTTTCTACAAGCCTTTACTGAGGTTCAACTCTGCACAGGCTGACTACTGAGTCCTGGAAACGCGGAGCTCCAGTAAACAACCTTCTCAGACTTTTCCTCCCACATGGCACACATACTAGGAGAACTGGAACTCCCATCCCTAGGGATATGGGAGAGAACTCAAATAGCCCACTGCTTGCTAAATATTCTAGATTATGTATTTAAAGTATTTAGCACAGTTGTCTTAGATGTAGTGTTCCATAAATGCTACCTATCATTATTTTCATATGTCCTATTTCATTCTAAAAATTCTGTTATTATTTGGATCATATTTCATAATATAGTTGTTTCAACATAAAAATATTTTAAATCATTTAGAATTAAATTATAATAATATTTATACAGTGTTATATATCCCCCAGAGAAATATGTGTCCAAGTTTAAAGGACATAGATTATAAAGTGGCCAAATATAATATACATGCAATGAGAGAAGGAGATTCAAGGTCAAATGGTAACAGAGAGTGGCAACTCCTCAGGGCCTGGTAGGCAAGGTCAGAGCAGGCTTCACAAAAGTTTTAGAGGATGACTGGGAGTTTGAGAGATGAACAATAGGTGTTTAGATATGTTTGGCTCAAGCGGTGTTTTAACAGCTAACTAATACCATGTTGGATATTGAAATCAAACACTGTTTACAGGGCTAAAAAGCCAAACCCACACCAATCTATTTTGCCTCCTGTTCCTCCTCCCACCTCATGGGCCTGATGCGTTGAGTAAGAGCAAGATAGTGTCTTTCAGTGTCTCAAACTTTATTGAGTTAAATTTATCTCCTTCCTTTCAACGGAGCCCTCTTTCTTTCCTTCACTTTCTTATTTAGTCAAACATCCATTAGACCTTTGCCAGGTGTCCAGCCAGGGAACTGCATTTTAAAAAATGATGCAGATAGAATCTCCGACTAAAAGGAGTTCACAGATCATTTCAGTACAAAGTGGTAAGTACAATAATCAAGATGATATATAAAGTGCAATGGAAGCACATGAGTGGAAGTTACCATGTTGTCCAGGAAGGCTTCCTAGGGGAGAAAGAGTACTCTAGGCAGAAGGAACAGCACCAGCAAAGGTGCAGAGGATATGGCATCAGCATAGTCTAACGTGGCTGAAACAAAGGCTGCATGGGAGAGCCACAGGCAGAGAGGCTGGCAGGAGCTAGTGATAGCTGAGAAGAACCTGACTACCGGCTGAAGAACTTGAGTTTGATCGCGGGCAACAGAAAGTCACTTAGAAAGATGGCTCAGGCAGCCCTGGAGAGGGCAGGCCTAGAAGAGCAAGACTCTTGCAGAAGGCCAGGTGAGAACTGTAAAACAAAGAAGAGGCAGGTCCCCAAAGAGCCTGCACACACCCAACAAACCAGAAAAGCAGGTCCCTGGGCAGTATTTCTCCTCCTTTCCCAACACTTCAAGGTCCCTTTCTCAAAAAAGCCTTTCCAGATCTGAACTAATTGCTGGCTCCTCTGAGCTCCCACGGCAGCCGTCCGACCTCTCTTCAGTACACGCATCCCTGTGCCTAGTCATGTATTGAGTGGTTTATGTCCGTCTCTCCCGCTCTGCTGTCAACCCCTGCTTTCGATTTCTCTCTGAATCCCTAGCATCCTGGCACAGAAGACAGGCTCTGTAGGCTTCAATGAGCAAATGGCCGAATGACACAAGTCAACGAATGAATGGATATATGCTTGAGTAAATGAATATTTGGATCACGTGGGGGCCTCCATTGCACCCCCACTGGACATAGCCCCAGAGAGAGGAAATGAGCTTGCCCAAGGTCACACAAAGTTTGTAGCAAAGCTAAGTCAAAGACTTGGGCCTCTTGTCCCCAAGACCAGCACTCGGGCCTCAATTCCAGTGGTTTTCACACTGCCACCAACTATATAGGTGCCAGTGTGAACACAGGGGCTTGTGAATTTATGGGCTAGCCAGGGTAACACATGCTGGATACAAGCACATCTAACCCAGGGGCTGATAAAGTGAGACTCACCCAGAGAACACCTTCCTTGGGCACGGACTTTGACAGTAAGGTCTGAAGGTTGAGTAGGCGTTAGCTGGACAAAGGAGGCCAGTGAGAACAAGAGAAGCAGTTTGGGCAGAAGGAACAGGGAGGAACAGCCTTAAGAAGCAGCATGGAGCACCGCAGGAACTGCAGAGAAGCCGGGCAGCAGTGGGCAGAGAGAGGCAGCTGGTGCTGAGGAGGAGAGGGAGCACCCTGGGTGGAAAGCTGTGTAGCCGAAAGACTCCCAAGTCAGGGGTCAGCAGCTGGAGGTCAGCTTATTAGCTGCATGATTTTAGGCAAATTGACTTCCCTCTCTGAGCCTACAGGTTTCCCTGGGGGCTGGAGAGAACTAAAATTTGCTAGTTACTTACATAAATTACTCTGATCCATCCTCACAGGATCCTGTGAAGTAGGTATTATTGTCTCTGTTTTACAGATGCCTAAAAAGAGGCTCAGCATGGAAATGACCTGTCCAAAGTCTTGTGGTTTATAGTAGCAGATTGGTGGTATGAACCCATGTCCCTTGCTTCTCAGGCCAGGGCTCTGTCCCTTGTACCATACTTCTGGTTCATAAATAAAAGTTGCTCAGATCTTAGTTTCTAAATACCATCCTCCAGTAAGAGGAACCAGGACTCTTTGGAGAAGCGGCTGATTCCAGGATTGGGCAAGAAAAAAGTACAAGATGATCCTGGAGCATCTAGTTGTGCCAGGAAGTAAGGAAGTGCTCAGAAAAATGATGGGGACAAATGGTGTCAAAAGGACACAGAAGCCAATTTGAAGGGGTTCCCATTGCCCAAATCTGAGGCAGTTTGGGCATCAGAATAAATAATGATAGAATGGCTTATAACCCAGTGAATAAAATAGGGATCCATGTGTCATTATTGATAGAAATAAATAATAAATGTTTTATAAAGGAGGAGATATTTGCATAGTCTCAAAGTACAAAAAAAAAGTATAGTGGAAAAGGCAGTCTTAATCAAATGATCGAAGTGACCATCATCAGTAATGGGACAAATTGAAATCATGTGCCACTTGATAGGACGTGGTGAGAAGAGCCCATCATCACATCTGTGCTATTTCTGCTGAAGGTGGATAATCTGAATCAATCATAAGGGAACAACAGTCAAAACAAAACTGAATGGCCTGTAGTCGTCAAGATTGTCAGGGTCATGACAGTTAAGGAAAGACTGAGAAACTGGTTCAGATAAAAGGAAATTGAAATAACATGTGACTCTGAACTTGATCTTTTTGCTAAAATGGACATTATTAAGACATATGATGAAATTTGCATAGGGTATGAGGATTACATGATAGTAATGTTTCTATGTTAATTTCCTAGTCTTCATGATTTTACTGTGGTTATACAGGATAACATTCTTGTTTATTGAGTGTGATGGGACTCATGTCTGCAACTTATTCTCAACTAGTTTAGGGAAAAAAATTCTTTGTATTATATTTCAATGTGAGATTGTTTCTAAAAAAATTATAAAGAAAAAATCTCATAACGTTCATTGCATAATAATCTATTTCCTATAAACAAAATGAAAATGTATTTTTTATAACAATCTTCCCATGGATGAATTAATTAATGCATTTACCTGTTTATTTATTAAAGAACGGTAAGGCAGACTTTACTGAAAGGGGGATACAACAATGGGGTTTTGTAGCAGGAGAGAGAGATCATCTAATTCCTTAAAGCTTAGATTTTAAAAAACATAATAACTTATTAGTGCTTGAATTGTGCCAGGCATTGTTGTAAGCAGTTTTTGTGTATCCTCACAACAGTGCTAGGAGATTAGAAAGCTAAAGCAGTCAGGTTACTTGCCGAGGGTCACATGTATCAAGTATTGAACTGGGATTCTAAAGCAGTCTAACTCCAATGTTGTTAGTCCTACATTTTACTGCCTCTAATGAAAAAGTGATACGGCATATATTTTAAATAAGTTTTATTTATACAGTGAGGTCATACTTATTTTTGGAATACATTTTATATCATATATATTGAATGAACAAATATACTATTCATGTTTAATTAGAAGAAAAACACTTTGATATATCAGTTTTCATCAAAAGTAATTATAAATCTCAAAAATCATTTGATATTTTAGAGCTGAGAGAAGGAAATTTTTAACTGTGTGCTAATGTGATTAAATGATATGTAAAAAACACAGGAAATAAGATTGTGTGTATGCATGATAAAAAACGTTAGATGGAAATACATGAGCCAAAACTCCCTAAGTGGAAAGTGGTAAAAAATATTTTGAAAAAGAGTTTGCAAGGAAGGGAAACAGGAATATGAAAAACAAATTTGAAATATATATGGGGCTTATGTTTGTTATAAAAATTGTGGTTGTAAAAACTCAAGCACCAGGGGGTGGGGGAAGTCCCTATTTTTCTCCTTCTCCTAGCGATCCTATCATAATTCGTTAAATGGGAAGTTCTTCTACCCGCTCAGATTAGGGAAGAGTGCCTTCCAAACTTGCAGTCTACTCCATGTAAAGAAAAATGAAGTATCCGATCTGTGAGAAGACCAGAGTCTGCCACCAGTGGTACAACTTGTCTATCAAGTGGTAAAAATAGTATTAAAGGTCACCGTATTAGTTTAAACCACAAACTGGGTGGCTTTAAACAACAGAAATGTATTTTCTTATAGTTCTGGAAGCCAGCCCAAAATTAAGGTGTTGGAAGGGCTGGGCTCCTTGAGAGGGCGCTAGGGGAGAGTCCTTTGCCCCTTCCAGCCTCTGGTGGCTCTGGGTGTCCCTTGGCTTGTGACTGCATAACTCCAGCATCTGACTCCATCTCCACATGGACTTCTCCCCTTGTCCCCATCTCTTGTAAGAACACTTGTCACTGGATTTAGGGCCCACCCCGATAATCCAGTGTTACCTCATTTTGAGATCGTTAATTACATCTGCAGACCTTTTTTTCCAAATAAGGTCACATTCACAGGTTCCAGGGATTAGGGCATGTACATATCATTTTGTGGGCCACCATTCAACCCACTGCGCCATTCCTATGTGTGGCCTGCCCTTTTTTCTCTCAAGCCACCCTGCCCAAAAGATGAAAAAATAAAGATGGTGTTAATCTGTGCTAGATTGTTTTAAATTAAGATGCTAATTGTAACCCCCAGGGTAACTACTAATAACTAAAAAATATACAGTAAAAAAACAAGATAATTAGTATATTAGAAAATACATGTTTAACACACAAGAAGGCAGGAATGGAGAGAGCGCAACATCAAAACATAAGACACTCAGAAAACAAACAGCAAAATGGCAGATGTAAATCCTACCTTACAAGTAGTTACATTACATGTAGAGAATAAACAATCAGAAGGGTAGAGAGTAGAAATACGGACGTTAAAAAAAAGATCCAACACTATTATGTCTACAAGAGTCGCACTTTATATTCAAAGACACAAGTAGGTAGGTTGAAAGGGGAAGGATGGAAAAAGATATTCCATGTAAATAAGAACCAAAAGAGTGCTGGGGCGGCTATACCAACACAGGCTACACATAATAGTCTTCAAGACAAAAATTGTTACTACAAAGAAGAGCATTTTATAATGATAAAAGGGTCAATGCATCAGGAAGAGGTAACAATTATAAACATGGATGCACCTAAGAGCAGAGTCTCAACAAACGTGAAGCAAAAGCTGACAGAATGAAAGGGAGAAATAAACACTTCAGTAACAACGGTTGGAGAATTCAACATCCCACTTTGAATAATGGGCAGAACAACTAGGCAGAGTAGCAACAGAGAAATAGAAGACTCGAATATCTCTGTAAACCAACTGGACCACATAGACATCTTTATCTGTAAAACACTCCAGTGTCTCGCTCAGGGTAGGAGCTGGGTAAGAGTCCAAGTGTGAAGAGGAAGCTTAGGAAGCTGTGTGGCATTTGCTTGAGAACCCCCCCAGTGCCCCCTTGTGGCCACATCTAGGAACCACAAGCAGAATCGTGGAATTGGCAATCCAGGCTGAGACCGCAGCCCCACCACCACCACCCAAGGGCAGAGGGGCTTCCAGTAAAGGAGGCTCCAGTTCCCTCTCCTGATGTAACAACTCCCAACCCAAGGCAATGTTCACGGCATCTACCTGAAGTCACCCACATACAGCTTCAGAGCTGTGGCTGAAGGCAGCTCTAGGACGGCTCACACAGCATCTACCTGGAGTTGCCCACACACAGGGACGGCTCTGGACAGGCTGCTGTGAGGCATACATTGTCCTGGGTTATTACTGTGGTTCTCCTTAGACAGAGATGGCTGAGTTCCATAGCACACAGTAGGTGTTCACTAGTCACAAAATTGATGTTCGAGAATAATGGCCTTTGCGGGGTGGCCTCGGTTAGGGCCAGAGCTTGGTGTGAAGCCTGAAGCCAGACAGAGGCTGCAACCCGGCATCGGGTCAGCCTTAGGCTGGGGCTGGGCTGGGGCTGAGACTCTCATCAAACAGGCCTTTTCTGCATCCTAAAGGACATGCCTGTCCTTTAACCTGAGCTCTCTGGCCCGAGGCCTGCCTGGCACTACAGGATCCAGCCTCCGTCAGCCCCTCCAGAGCACTCCCTCCACTGCTCCACCCTCCTGCCCACCCAGAAACGTGGAGAACCAGCTCCCTGCCCGCCCAAGCCAAGCGCCACTGCGGACTCCTCTGCCACCGCCTCTCCCTCTTCCCAGTCGGCAACATCTTCCAGTCGGGTCTCCCCATCTTTGCACCTCCTGCTCTGCCCGTCACTCCTTCCCTTCCTGGCAAACTTCAGCCACCCTTCCAGGCCCAGCTCAGGCATCATCTCCCCGGCGAGGCACCCCACGCTGGGCTAGAGGTGCTGCCACAGCTCTGCCAGCCCTGCGTGTCCTCAGCTGTTTCCACTGTTTGTCTCTGCTCTCGAGCAGCCCCCCTGCAACTTCTGGCACAGTGCGACGTCCCTCAGGTGAGTGAACAGCAAGGACAGGCGGGACAGACATTTTGGCAGTAAGGAAGTTGGAATGAGGGCCTTTGGTCTCAGCTGGGAAGGGGTCCCCAGTGCTCAGTACTCACTGAACTGCAGGGAACTAGAAAAGGAAGAAGAGGTATCTTGTAATCACTAGGGTGACAGCAGGCCAGGCCTCCCCCTTTTTGGTGTAGCTGAAGCAGGGGCAGGGAACACAGTTGGAGTGATCCAGAAGGACCCTTCCTGCTCAGCAGGGCCTTACAGCTGGACAGTCCTTTGCCCCATGTGGCAGGCAGCCTGTGAGGTGGCTCCCAGTGACCCTTGCCTCCTGGTACCCACTGCCCTGTATAATCCCCACCCTCCAGTGTGAGCTGGACCTCATGACTTGCACGTAATGAACGGAATATGGCACAAGTGACAGGATATCACTTCCAAGATTAGGTTATAAAGGACTGTGACTTCCCTCCTCTCTTCACATGCTGGCTCTTCTTGCTTACTCTCTGATGAAGCCAGCTGCCATGCCATGAGCTACCCTAGGGAAAGGCCCATGTGGCAAGGAACTGAGAGTGGCCTCTGGTCAGCAGCCCGTGAGGAAGTAAATCCTGCCAACAACCACTGAAACAGCCTTGAAGTGGATCCTCCCTCAGCTGAGCTCTGAGATGCCTGCAGCCCAGCCAACACCCGACTGCAGCCTTGGGAGACCCTGAGCGGAGGACCAGGCTAAGCCTCAACCCCTGACTGTGAGAACTCTGAGACTATAAATGTTGTTTGCAGCCACTAAGTTTCAACATAACCTGTCACACAGCCACAGATAACTGACGCAGTACTGCGGGGCCGTGTGGGCCAAAGGAACGAGGGGCAGAGGGCTCCACAGGCAGCCCAGCGGGGCAGTGGTCTTCCCCAAGTGGCAGTGGCGGGTGCAGATGCAGCCCCAGCAATAACTCAGAGAGGCTTCTCATTTCCATTTATTTGTCCAGACATATACAAAAATCTGACATGGTACAATGATCTCATCAAGAGAAAACAGGACACACAGAGGTGGCGCTGGGTTTCCTGCCTGGCCCCACCCCCACAGAAAGGCACAAATATGTGAGGCTCGGGTCGGGGGCTGCGTGTCCTGAAACCAATCCGCCACTCAGAGGGGCCAGGCCCCTCTGTGCACAGAAGGGGGACCCCTTCCTCACACCCAGACTTGGGGGTATGGGTTAGGTAAACCAAGGCCACCGGGAAGCATGTGATCCAGGCAAAGCCTGAGTCTGCGCCTTGTTTGTGCCATCAGCCTCTTGAGGAAAACCAGTCACTCCGACCAGAACGTGGTGGCTGACGATCCCAGAGATGGTGCACCCAGAGCAGCCCTGTGCCCAGCACAGGATCACCTCCACCCCGTCCTCATCCTGAAGGCTGTCCAGGCTCAGGTTTGAGAGCCTGGGGATGGGGCAAGGGTAGCAGAAGGGAGCATCAAGCTGGAACATTCCAGCTGCTCACCACTGTCCCCAAAAAATGGGGCAACTGTACCCTCCGGCTCTTCCCCTTGGCAGGAGGGACTAGTCCTGCAGTCAAGCATGGGGTGTGAGAATACAGGTGTTTGCATTAGAAGTGGCTTCTGCCTCCCATCCCTAGGAGCAAAAAGTGAATAATCAAACTGGCCTGAGTCACTAATGGCTGTCCTTCTTCCCCAATCAACCAGGACTGAGTTTTATCTGTCATTTCAGAAAGGAAGAGGAGGGGTTGGTTGAGAAACCATAAAGGCCTAGATTTAGCCACCACCTAGACCAGGACAAACTGGAAGTGAAAAGAGCTTGAAATATTGACTTTTTCTTTCTTAAAAAAGACCTAACATAGTAATGGTTTAACAAAATTATTATAATTTCTTTTAAATAACCCACAGACACCCATGACACTTCCAAATTTACAGAACAAAAAGCACTCGAGAACTTGGTAGAAAACGATTTGCAGCTGGTTCCTCCAGGGAGTTGGCCCCCAGAGGGCTGGCTCAGTTCACCTCCAGGACCTCGGTCTCGGGGAGGCCGAACTTGGTCTTGTGGTTGTCGAAGAGCTTCACCAGGGCCTCCATGTACATGGCGTGGTACAGGTCGATGTCCTGCTGGGTCGGGTGCTCCAGCTTGGGGATGGTGATGGGCTCGCCCACTGCAGGAACGGGGCACAGGCCTCTGGTTAGTCACTGCCATTCCCCTGGGCGCCCACCATGATGCTGATGGTGGTGACCCTGTGCTACTGGCCCCATGTGTCACGAACTGTGCTGAATGCTTTAAGTGCATCGTCTCTGACTGTTCCCTTTTACAGAAGAAAATGCTGAGGCCCAGAGGCATGGGAAGGGCCCCGCCCAGGGCCACACAGCCGCGAAGCAGATGGGATCAAAGCTGACTGAAACCACCGCACTCTGCTAGGAGTTCCTGCCAGAGTTGTGGGATCAAATAAACAGCTTTGCTTTTGCTCCACTCTAGGCAAGCCATTTTGCCTCTCTGAGCCTCAGTTTCCTCACCTGTCACATGGGGATCCTTCCTCAGAGGGCTGTTCTGAGGAGTCTATGAATAACGTGGCATGCTTTAAACAGTGAGGTAAGACTAGGAAAGGGACCCACATTCGTGCATCTGCGCACTGTTTTATTTTCTTAACCTGCTTCATCTCCGTACCCAGTCCATGCCAAATCCTGCCAATGCTGTCTGAAACTTCTCCCAAATCCACGCACTCCTCTTCCCTCTCCCACCACTCCTCCCTCGGTCCAAGCCACTGGCTACCACACAGCCTCTGGACTGGTCTTGGAGCTTCCATTTCTGCCCCTTCTAACCCATTTTCTATCCAGCAGCCCCAGGGATCACTTTAAATTGCAAAATTGAACCTCCCTCCCAAAGACCCTCGAGCAGCTTTCCGTTCTCCAGGTGAACAGCAAACGCCTTCACACTGCCCACAGGACCCTGTCCCCACCCCAGCCACACCTGCCCACAAAAATGGTCCTGCTGCCCCGCTGCTACTTTGTCCCTGTCTAAAAACACAAAGACACCTGGTCTGAGAACGTACAGAATCCGTGTGAGCTTGGGCCCCTCGAGTCCACTGCTGAGGGCCCACATGCTCCTGCAGAATCTCTAGCTTGTGACTCGTTAACACACAATGCACGCACACACACACGTGCATCCACACACCTACAGTAGGTAATTCTTTGGAATCCTCTGAACTGTCCCAAATATACCCAAAACAGCACAGCTGAGGGCCAAGTGCAGCCAGTTTTTGGCTATGCTTCTGTCCATACTTATGCTGCAGTCTTGTTGATGTTTTATTTCTATGCTTCGAAAACCTACACAGTCTTGTCTCTGGAACTTTACTTTGGCTATTGTTTCTGATAGAAACTCTCCTGCTCCTCTCTTTTGCTGGATAATTCCTATCATTTAGCAATGTCAGAGTCACCTCCTCCTCCCTGGGGTCCACCACGACCCCCGAGAGCACCCACACGTCCTCATCATTTCTCCCCTCAGTCTTTGCTGCAATGCAGTCTTGCCTGTAGACTAATGGGCACTGCAAACCCAGAGACTGAGAGTCTTGTTTTCTCACCTGTCGCAGTGCTTGGTTCACAACAAAGGCCCTATTCCCCCACCCCCACCCCACCCCTACTGATCACTCCCATCAGCACCCAATACATCAAAGTCCTCAAGGCTAAGAGCATGGCTGTCAGAGCCAGGCCCGCACTGGAATCCTGTCTCTACCACCCACTAGCTGTGTGGCACCCTGCGTTCAGAACAGCCCTTGGGCTGGGGGCTCACCAACAGTGGTGATGGGCTTGGAGTAGGGCACCAGCCCCCAGGTGTCAGAGGAGAAGAAGCCTCGGCCATGGAAGATGCATGGGGCGAAGCCAATGTACTTCTGGAACTTCTTCTGGACCCATCGGCCCCAGGAGCCCTCCTGGAAGATCACCTGCTTGTACACCTCATTCTCCCCAAAGGAGTAGGTGGGAACCAGGTCAGCTCTGGAAGGGAGAAGCCAGGGTGTGTCGCAGCGTAATTACTGGTTTCAGTTCCTATAGGTCCCTTCAGGGCCTGGGCACCAGCCAAGCTCCCTACTCTCCCAGGGGGTACCAGAATCGCCTAGGTGAGCCAAGCTCACATGTCCCCTCACTACCCAGTTCTGCCCACCTGCTAGTGACTGGGGAGCACATCTGGGCTCTGGGACCCCAGGCAAAGGGAAGGCTGAATGCCCTGCTCTGGAGTTCCTGCTCTTTACCCTCCTCCCTCAGGGCCTGCCTCTGCTGGGAAGTTCTCCCTGTCCTACCCCCAACCCAGGCCACTCTCAGCCCTGGACGCACCACCCCACCCCCACAGTCTCGGCAAACTGTGTTGTCACTATCTGTCCCTCTTCCGTCCCCTGCCCTTGGTGCTCCCTGAGGGCAGGGACTGGGTCTGATTTGACTGTGTCCCAGGGGCTGGCCCAGAGCCAAACCCTCAGAGCAGCCTCTTCTCCCAAAGCCTGATATAAGGTCCTGAGGGGACGGAGAAGAGAGCTGCTGTCCTGCAGCCACACTCCAGGACGCATGGGACCTGGATGGCGCGGCTTAGAGCCTTCCCTAAGTTGTGTAAATGCCCGCCACACCTCTCCCCTCTGGCCCGTGGCACTGCTGGAGGTCTGTCACCCAGGACCCTGCTCCTCCTGGGGTTGCCCAGAGCCCACACATGGGACGACAGCAGCAGATCTCGAGTCCAAACAGCTTGGCTCTGCATCTCACAGTGTGTCCCTGACCCGGTCACTTAGCCTCACTAAGTTTTCTCCAATGGGAAATGGGGATGTCGTCACCTGCTGGGTTGCTAGGGAACCGAAGGGGACTACAGAGAGGATGTACTTTGTCGAATAGAACGCGCTGAACAGGTGGCTACACAGAATGTGGCCCTGGTTTTCTAGAAAGGGTCACAGAAAGCCAAACCGCCCAGCTCCTCTCTTCCTGTCCTCAGGGTGACCATTCCAGAAGCCCTCCCTGCTGTTTCCAGCCACACCAGCCTCCCTGCTGTCCTCTTGCTCTCCTAGCAGGGCGATGCATTTTGGCCCCAAGTGGCAAGTCTTTACACAGTCCCACATGTGAGCCTGCCTCTCAGCCCACCTGCAAGGGCCCGGGGGCCACAGGCTACATCTCTGCCTCACCCAGACACCCAGCCTACATGTGAGCAAACTAGGTCCAGACTGCCGTCTGGGCTCCAACTTCCTTTCCCTGACACTATGACAGACCCCTTCTAGGCCTTCCCAGGGTCTGGGCCCTGCCTTCGGGGGCCATAGGGCCTGCTGCCCTGGGCTGAGGAAAGCATGGAGAGGTGTTCATAGACAGGCACTTACCCATGGCGCAGGGCCAGTTTCACAAAGCCCTTGCGGTTCCGCAAGGTGACAGCATTCTTGCCAGGCATGGAGCTCAGGGACTCAGCTGCACCCCCAACCACGATGATGATGGCATTGCCACTCCCATTCTTTGAGAGCAAGTAGTCTATGGTGTCCCGATTGACAGGGCAGATGCCTGGCAGGGAGAGAACGACAGACAGTCAGGGTTGCCCACGGAGGCACTCCCCACCCCCTGCACTCAGTCAAGTGTACAACAGAAAGAACCTGGACTTGGGCCCCAGACCTAACCCAGCCCCTTCAAAGTTGTCTGGTCCTGCCTAAGCTACTCACTTTTCTGAGCCTCAGCTTACTTATCTAAGATGGGGATAATGATACGAGGTTGTTTTGGGAGCTCATTTATTTGACAAACATTCCCTGAGGTCTTAACTCTACCAGGCTGGTGCTAGGTGCTGGGGATCCCAGTGAATCAGGCTGGTGGATCAACGGTGGTGGTCACAGGCGGTGGACAATGACAGGGCCATGGACAACAATCAGGTTGTGTGGAGGGCAACACAAGGGCTTGGGGTACCCAGAAAAGGGGTCAGAGAAGGCTTCCTTGGGAAGATGTTATTCAGGTTGAATCCTGAAGGCTGCATGATCAGCCTTCCTGCTCAGCCCTAACCCACCGTGTCCGCAGTAGGTTGCATCTCCCAGTGCAGGACCAGCACCAGGGAATGGCGTGTTGGCTCCTTGCATCACTGTGCTCCATGGAGAGGCTCAGGCTTTGACAGTGGCACCCAGCAGGGGTAGGCAGAGGTGGATTCTCACCTCCAGACATCAGGTACTCCCTCAGAACTGGCATCCGGAAGTTGCCAGCCAGTGTGGCCAGGTAAGGCCTTATGCCGGGGAACTTCTTGCTCACTTCTGTGGCCTCTGTGCTGAAGTTGCAGAAGGCACCCAGGCCCATGATGCCATGGGGGTGGTATCCAAAGATGTAGTTCCTGGTGGTCAGCAGGTTGTGTGTCTTCACCAGCTACAAGGAAAACTCTGGGTCAAAGGAAACTGGCTGGGAGAGGGGTACTGGGGCATGCCCAGAAGGCAGGGGAGGGACCAGGTTCTCTGGGACTCTGGGGGCCCAAAGGACTGCAGTGACTTTCCACACGTGCCCTCAGACTCCCATCACAGGGCCACAGTGCTCGTGCTTGCCAGTCGTCACCTGGACTTCAAGTCCCTGGGAAGGGGTGGGGAATTTTCTCTCTCACTCCTTTATTCCCCAGCCAAGCACACACCAGGTCTTCTCATTTGCCCTCTGCCAGCCTCCTGCCTTCCCTCCCTCTGGGCCCATCCTCCTTGCTATAGCCAGACTGACTGTTCTAAAACCCAAATCCAACCCCTTCCCACTCTCAGACTAAAGAGGGTGTCCAGATTCCATCAGCGTAAAGTCCAAGTTCCTGAGTTTGGCAGCTGGTCCTTGGCTGCAAGCTGTGCAGCCGCTGTCCGTCTCCCGACACTGTGAGCTCCTTGGAGGTCGGGTCTGTCTAGCCCTGTGGCCTGAGGGCTAACCGACAGCCCACAGCATGAGCCATGCAGCCCACCTCCTCCTCCCCTGGCCCAGAGAAGGGACAGTGCAGCGGGCCTGAATGGAAACTTCCTGCCAGCCAGCCAGATTCAGCTCAGGTTCTGAGGCAGGAAGGACAGGACATGGCAAGTGACAGCCCTTGTGCCAGCCAGCCTGAGGAGGGGCATGGGGAGGAGGTCAGCTGTACAGCTGCAGCCGCTGAGGACCTGACCTACGGTACTATCAACAAAGCTGTCCTGGGATGCTCCAATGATTGGCTTCCTAAGGGGCCGCCACCTGCCCTGCAGCTGGTGGCTTGGAGGGGCGGGGGGCGCGAAGTTTTCCTAAACCCTGAGCACGAGGCACCGAGCCTGAGAAACCCGCCCAGCGTTACAAGGAACATGACGAGGGTGGAGGGTGCTGAGAGGGTTGGAAAGGAAGGGCATTTTGTTCATAAAACATCACTTTTTTTCTGATCAGAAAAAGAATAAATACTTATGAATAATTTTAAAAATATAGGAGAGTAAAAAGAAAATCAAAAATACCTGTGATACCTCTGTCCAGATAAAATACTCTGACACATTGGGTCCTTTCTCTACTCAAATATAAACATGCTCTTTTTCAAAAGCCACAAAATTGAGGTTATATGGTTGGTAACATTTTTATATCATTTTCTACCAAATGTATCATAGCTATTTGTCCTCACCAAAGTCCCTCAGTTACATGTCTTCTCACGGTGACATTAGTATTCTATCACACAGCTGTGCTACGTGGAACAGCACTGACTCAACCCCTGATTGCTGGACATTTTAAAAGCTTCCAAATTTTCCCTCTTAGAAATAATGCTTCAATAAATACCTTATCTTTGTCCACATATCTGATTGTCTTCCTGAGACAAACTTCTAGAAATACAATTCCTGGGTCAAAGGGTATGAACATGTTGGTCTTTTGGGCTGCCTGGTCTCAAGAGAGGTGGCACCAATAACATCTCCACCTGCGTGCTGGGATGTGCCCCTTTCCTGCGCTGGCCCAGCTGGAAGCAGAGTCACTGGCCACCGGCAGAACATCAAGAGCCTGGGTTTTCTGTGACTTTAGGCCTGGGGACCTCCTGGCTGAGTGAAGGACCTCGTGGGCAGTTTCAGGGGAGAAGGTGCTGGTGACTGGCCTTGGAAAACTGAAATCCACATCTTCAGATGACAGAGGCCTGAGGGAGACAGAACAGGGTGCCTGACACCACTCCCAGCTCTGGGACGGCCCATCTGCGTAAACCTGAGCATGGCTCCCTCCGTCTCAGCCACTGCTGCACGGGGCGTTTGTACTCCTTCTCCCACTCTGCCTTTGGCAAGCAAATTAAAGTGGCTCGAAAACCCAGCTGTCCTCCAAACACATGGGGAACAGCACAGCCTCACCCACAGCTGGTGGTGGCAGGGGCAGTGAGGGGATCTAAAAGTCGGGTTTTACATGAGCTTTGCAAATTGTTGATCAGATGTTTTGCCTCCTAAAGAGCAGGTCTGCCCACCAACTTGGCTCTCAGCAGAGCTAGAATTTAAAAGCACCTTGTGCCCGTTTCCATAAAGAAGGAAGGCATTGGGGTAAGGGCGAGACAGCCAGCACCAGGCTGGAAACCTGCTCCTGACAGCTGGGCCCAGGCCTGTCTGATGACCAGGAGCCCAACACACAGAACAGGCTGGCAGAGCCTGGAAAGATCTAGGCCACTCCTTGGATGACACGGGGAGACTGCGGCCTAGAGGAAGGAGCTGCTGCTTCCCGAGGAGGTCGCAGAGAATCATCCTCCACGTCTGGACCAGGCCACCCAGCTATGCTTTTCCCTGGGCTGCTGGGATGGAGATGTGTCACCTGGTGGGACCCTAGCTGGCGCTTTAAATGATTTCCTCCCTCTTCAAGGCTCTATCTGATAGGACATTTGGTTAAATGAGGTGCCTTGGGGCATGTGCAGGTTAACGGCCCTTGGCGCAGTACCCAGAAGAACATCTGGGCATCTGACACAGCTTTGATCTGTTTTCATGTCACACCCCCTCCCCCAAGGGCTGGACAGAATGTCCATTCTGGAGGGAGGGGGAAGGACACTGCTGATGAAGGCTCTGTTGACAGGCCTATTCTTGTGTCCCCTGACTATCTCCTGTGGCAAAGTCCCAGCCCAATGTGGCGCCCAGGCCAGGCCTGCTGGCTAATGTGAGTCTGGGACACATTCCTGGCAAGCCACTCCTCATACCCTGTCTCCTAGGACAGGAAAGGTGCTCAGGAGGCTTGTCCCACTCCAGCACCACATAGAGGAAGAAAGTCAGGCTAAGAGAGCGGCAGGGACTTGTCCAGGCTTACCCAGCAGGGCACAGTGGCAGAGGAACACAGGAACACGGGAGTAAGAACATAGGCCCTGAAGCAGACAGCCTGGTTCCTACACCTGTCCTACTACTGACTTAAGCTTTGTGACCTTGGACCGTCCCTCCACTCTGGGCTTCAGTCTGCTCATCTGTGAAATGAGGCAGGTAGAGAGATAGAGGACTCTAAGCTCAGAGGGTCTTTCCTGGTCTCCTCTCCAGAGATCCTGCCTATGCCTCAGGGAGAGGTGACCAGGGCACTGCCCGCTCTTCTTTGAGGCAGCTGTTGGTCTTGGTGGCTGTTGCTAACACATGAGCCTCGTGTCTGCCAGGAGATGGGATGCTCTGTGGTCAGCTGAGCTGCTCTGGTGGCAAAGAGCCCCATGGGGAGGGGACGGGAGGGCTGGGACTTACAGCTGAGATCCTCATTACACAATCATCGGCAGGCGGCCAGGAAAAGGGGGCGGGGCAGAAGCGTCACACGCAACACTACAGCGCATCAGACCAGATATCAGATCACCAAGGGCAAATCCCTGCACAGAAGGGGAGCATGAGGCCCCGAGGGGCAGGGGCAGAGCCCAGCCTAGGCCTCAAACTGAGGCTCAACACCCCAACCTGCCTCAGGCCCAGGCTAGTTCTGCTCCTGGTGCCCAGGAGCCTTCACAGGGCCAGCCTGCATGTGCCCTGTGGCTCCAACTCCTAGATTACTCTGGGAACAGAGATGTGGTAAGGATACAGCGGCCTGTTTTGATTCTTCTGGAAGGTGAAGATCAGGTGGGGAAGGATGCCTGCCTGTCTCAGGTCTAACCACAGGTCATCCTGTTCTGGGTGAAGGGGCTACTGGCCTCCTGGGGGCTGCCTGAGGACCAGGCCACAGTGGCAACAGAGATCACTGAGGCCTGGCCCCTGAGGTGAGAGAGAACAAGCAGAGAAAACAGTCTATAATCACTCACATCCAACCACAATTTATCACATGAACAGCGCCATTTTGCAGATGAGGCAAATGAGGCTCGGCAAGCTTGAGAAAGTCTGCCGCGGTCCCACGGGCAGAAAGTGACAAAGTCTGGCAGGATTCCCTACACAGGGAGCCCACCCCAAGGGCAGGGACCAGGGCTGGCTCTTCTGTCTCCTCACGCCCAGCATGGAGCCCAGCACTGGACGAGGAGCAACGATGGCAGGTCAGTTCATGGAGTGACAGAGCAGGAACTTAAACCCAGGTCTCCAACAGCAAAGTGGCGAGAGGGAGACCCAGGAAGTTGGAATCAATCCAATGGGGAAATCCGGGCATTGAATCTCCCAGAGACACAGGCAGCAGGAATTCAGGGGAAAGGAACCTGGGTCCTGGATTCAGGAAGCCTGGATTCTAGCACTGCCGCTGCGCTGCACTAGGCTGTGCAGCCTGCACAAGCTCTTGACGCTCTTTGGGATGGAGTTTCTTTACCTCCAAAATGAGAGTGTTGGATCCTATGATGCAACATCCTCCCAGCAACAATAGCCTCATATTTTTTGCAGCCAGAGAGATGGGATTGAGAAAAGAGAAGAAACCCTGACCCCAAGGAGCAGGGAGGTCCTGGGAAAACTGGGTTTAGGCTGAAGGTGGGAAGGAGGAGCTGGCCCTGAGCCACCCCCACAACACCAGAGGCAGCGGAGGAATGCAAGGTTACCCAGGCACGGCCCCCAGGCAGCGCGCCAGGATGCCTCAGTCTCTGACTCACCACAGCAAAGGTACACCACGCTGCATCACGCACAGGGCACTTTCACACTCACGTGCTGACGCCACTCACAGCCCTCCTGCCTTCTGCTTGGCTGCCCCAGCAGCCAGGGTGTGGCAGGGCTGCAGTGCCGAGTGAGCTGGACAGACAGGTCCTTCCCCTTCAGGGAAAACCTCCAGGACTCTGCCAGAGCTATCCACACTCCACCAGCATCGCTCACACGCATCCGGGCCCAGATGGCTCTGCCTTAGTGGTCCAGCTTGCAGACCAGGCAGGGGCCAGACAGCGCTGGGACGGAAAGCCACACTGAGCCACCAGTTATCCCGTCAGGACCTCAGGGTTGGCCCCAGAGAAGACGGGTACTCAGAAGAGCAAGGTAGGGTCCTAGAGTAGTCAATGGCGCAGCAAGAAGGAAACCCAAAGACCAGCTTGGTCTAAACTTGCTTCACATGGGGAGGCTGTGCCCTGGAAGGGACAGCATCTCACCCAGGGTCATACTGGGCTTTTCCTGTCTCCATCCTCCAAGCCCGGAGGAAGCCTGAATATCTGCCCAAGTTTATTCCTGTAGCTCTGCTGCACAGAAAGGCAGAGTGCTGAGGTGGGAAGAGCCCAGGCTTTGAGGCAGGACAACTGGCATCTCAGCTCCACCACTCACTAGTTTCATTCAGCTTTGCTACTCTCTGACCCTCAGTTTCCTCTTCTGTAAAAAAGGATAAAGCTAATGTCTACCTTACAGAGTGCTGTGAGGGTCAAGGAGACTCCTTGGGGAAAGGTGCTGGCTTCTGGAAGGCCCCTTATAGATGGATATTTTCCCTCTTCTCTCTGCCTCCCCTTGTCTTCCCTACCCAAGCCTGCTTCTCATATGCGGGTGCCTGTGCTGCCCTGTTGTCTCTGCCTCCTCAGTGCCACTCATCCTTTAAGGCGCAGTTCTAGGAGCACCTCCTCCGGGAACCTTCCCCAGCCACTTCAGCTCCCAGGGTCTCCCCCTTCTTTCGCTGCACTTCAAATTACCTGGGCCCTTATTCACACAGCCATGACCCCCAGCAACTAGCTAAGAGAAGTGATATTTCTCTAAGACCTTTGGGAGGAAAGAAAGCCCCTTACACTTAGGGTTTTAAGTTCAGGGCAGATAAACGTGGACTACTTTAGTATCACTCTTGATAAATCACCTCCATTTCAAGTTATGCCCTTAATATTCACTGAAGGGCAGACATGCAATGGCCATTACATGTACTATTATACCCGCTCCTGACATCACTCAGGCTCAGTGTTTGCAACATCTTTTAGATCAAACTCCTAGAACCAGTCTTGTTTCCCCAAAGAAACAATACGCTTCTTCTTCTCCCAGAACAAAAACCTAACAACTATCATGTTTCCCTTTTTTCCTTGGCTGCCAGGAAGCTCAGAGCTGTCTATGAAGCTCAACTGTAGCAATTTCATTGACCCTTCTGGCTGAAATGCTAGTATTTCCCTCCCCAAGTCTTGATTTTTCTCTTTACCTGGTATGGGATTATATGTATCCTACATTGCCTCAAATCCTGCATAAAGCAGGGTGTGGCATGAACAGATGCTCATAGTGGGAGATCCCACATGGTTCAACTCAGCACTCACGGTCACTGTGAGTGGGTGGGTTAAGGCCTGAGTTCATATTTCCCATCCATTCCCACCCTCCCAAGACAACACCCACCACACTTTACCTGGATGGGAAAGTAGTCTCGAAAGTAGCGCCACACAGCCCAGTTTCGGACCCACTGCGACCTCCTGCCACCTTCCAGGGAAGAAAATAAGGTGTTGGGAAGCAGTGGGGGTGATTGGATATTTGGGCAAGGCAGACAAGACAGAGCCAGTCTGAAACCCCGAGGCGGGTGACTATCACCCCAGGCAGCATCTTTGTCCCCTTCCCAGTGGGCCACTTCCACATCGTTCCCTCGCGTTATGCAAACCTTGATGGACTGTGAGCTCCTACAAGGACCAGAATGTTGCACTTCAAGGAGCGTTTAACCCCGCACCCAAAACCACGCACTGGGCTAGCCAATGCTTTTCAGGAATTGGTGCTGAGTTAAAAGAAACAACAAGCACAATGAACTTTAACTCGTGCAGGAGGGAGCGGCGAGGGAGTAGGCAAGGGAGGCCTGCGTGCTTACCTTTCTTGGGCGTGTTCCAGTCAAACACCAGCCAGGTAAAGTAGAGCACAGCGATAAGCCAGCAATCAGTGCAGAACGTGTACATGAGGATGACGCTGCAGGCCACTCCTGGCGGGGAGGCAGATGGCCACACGTTAGCCCTGTCCTCCCTGGCTGGGCCCCATCTCCCCTCTGGGCAATGGTGGAGTAAGCGTTTACTGTGGCACTAAGTAAGCGTTACTGTGGCACCTGTGTTTACTAGGCACAGCTGGAGCCATGGGCGTGGGGGCCTGCAGCCCCTGAGAAGTGGCTAAGGGGACACTCGGCCTGGGAGGAGCAGGCTCAGGGGACACAAGTGTCACTGACGGGCTGTCATGGCGTTGAGGGGGTACGTGGGCCCCATGCTGTCTGGGCAGTAGCACTGGGGAAGGCAGGCTTTGGCTTCCTGTGAAACTCTTCTTACTGTCCCCTCCTTGCATGCTCCTCCTACGCCCAGTGCCCAGCACAACTGCTGTAGATAAGGGGAAGGAACAGCCACCAAGCACCTGTGCATCTCAGGGGTGAGGCAGGGTGACTTTTACCCCATCTGAAAGATGAGAACAGAGGCTCAAGGGGGAGGTACCTTGCCCAAGGTCACCTGGCAGGACAGTGGCAGAGGCAGGATTCAAACTCAGGTCTGATTCTAAAGCCCATACTCTTGACCAGGCTTTAGAAGGTCACCAAAAATGAGAAGCCCTGGACTGCCACTGGGGGGACCTGAGAGAGGGGTTCCTGCCCCAGGAGGAGTGCTGGCTCCTTCCAACATAAACAGAGGGCCAGGAGTCCCAGGCCAAAGCTCGGAGCTTATCAACCTCCCCAGAGTGCCACTTCGAAGACGGGAGGCCAGCTTCCGTGGGTGACCCCGTCTGGGCCCGCTGGCCATAGATGGAATAATCTAGCACAGAAGGGAAGGGAAGCTCGTGCCAACCCCGATTTATCTCACGGCTCACTCCTAGGCACCCTCATCTTTCCCATTTTTTCCCAGCCTCCAAGGCCTGGCTCAGACCTCATCTCTTCAAGAAATGTTCCCCAATATCATACTATCCATACATGGATCTCTCACCCCTGAACTCCCTGCACTAGGCGGGCCCATTTCTTTGCCCCTTGCACTTAGCACAAGGCCAGCAAGTAGCAGGTACTCATGCCAGGTAGAAGCAGCATGGCCTCCTGCCAGTACCCCCGCCCCTGCCCGGGGTGGGAGGCCAACCCTTGCTGTGTGTCCACCCTCTGCGGGCGGGAGCTGGTCGCGGTGCTGCGGGGATGCCATGCTCTGTTCTTTCCACCGCGCTGAGCCTCCTCTGCTTCCCCGTGAGAGAGGATAAGGCCACGTGCAGACCCTCCACAAGCCTAAGGGCGGGGAAATGGTGGCCCCCTGTTGCCCACAATCCAGTCCTATTCTAGACTCCTGAGCCAGTTTCTCCCCAGGATGGCTAAAAACAGGGTAACTCTCTCGGGAGTGGCAGTGAACACATAATGTTCAGATTTTCAGGACTAGCTTAGGAGTGTGACATCACAGATAGGGAAGATGAGTCTCTAGGGAAGCATCTGCAGGCTACAAGACCCTGCTAAAGGCAAGCTGTGAACTACTGAAGGCAGCTTGGTGAATAGCTATGTCTAAGTGAAGGCTGCTTACAAAGTTATACTGTGTAGAAGTTTGCTACAGGTTCCCTTTCTTAGGCCTGGAGAAGGGACCACTCTAGCCCCCTGGACTTCACAGGTACCCAAGCTCCTGAGCAGCTAGGTAGATGCTCCAGGTGGGCCTGGGCAGGGCCTGTGAGGTTCGAACAGGGGAGGGTCTGAGCAGCCTGGAAACCTAGCCACCAGCAAACACTTAACTCTCTCAAAGGGTGGAGGGACCAGAGGGGGCTGAGCCCCGGGCCCATGGCCTAGAGGGCTGGTCTCTCTTGGAAGGTGGGTACCCCTACCCACCTGTTCTTGCTCTGTAGCTAAGGCAGCCAATGGAGAAGAGGCGCAGCTAGGAGTCCAGAGGCTGCATTCTAGTCCCAGCCTTCCTCAACTGGGGGCCCACTTCCCAGCCCTGTGTGACCACAGCCCTCTCTGACACTATTCATCTTATCTCTCATCAGCCTCTGCCTCCCTAGGTAGACGCCTTCCGGCAGACAGCCCTTCAGCCCCTGAGCTCCTTGGGAGCAGAAACCAGGTCAGATTAATCTCTCCAGCCTCAGCAACCAACACAGGAAAGATTTATTGAGCAAAAGGATGAACTAAACCCACCAAATGACCTTCCTTTCTCAGAAGGTCACAGGCTCCCGGTTCTACCCTCTCAGGTCATGGGGCTGCAGCAGGAACCAATGCGGCTGAGTCCATGAGATGTAAGCAATGTGCTTAAAAGCCTCACTTTCTCCACACCTGGAAGGCTTGGGACCATCTTCCGACATCACCCCCTCCCCACACATCATCATGGCCCACAAAGAAGCTTCTGATACAAAACTCTGGAGCCTGAGGCCCGTGGTGCAGGGCAGTCTGCAGATGCTCAGTGGCAGCGGAGGCCACAGCATGGCCCGTTAAGAGCATGGACTCTGGGGCTAAACACACCTGCAGCCTTGGCCCTGCCACTTACTGGCCATGCCCCGTCCCTTAATTTCCTTACAGGGTGTTAGGAAAATTAAATGAGATGATGTTTGAACTTAACACGAAGCCTGGCACACAGTAAGTGTCTATGGACTTGGATCAGGAAACAAATGACATCTAAATTTTCATTCATCTCTTATGGAAATTTATCATTCCTTCACTCATGAATGTGATGAACCACAGGAGTATTAGCAGCACCTGTTGACATGACACCAACAGATAACAAAGGTTTTTCATATGACAGTATAGCAGTTGCAAATATCTATTCTCATCACGACTTAAGAATTACAGGAATTATTAAAACTGCTACTAGATCTTTTATTAATATAATAAAAAAGCACATGTGTTACTATGTCTGATTAGGTTTTCTAACATGTATTTATATTGTTTCCTTTGAAATCCAACGTACTCTCTATGACACATTTGAAAATACCAAGAAGGGCCAGAGCCTTCATCAGAATGCCAGAGGGCTCCATGGCACAAAAATGGCAAAATACCTGTAGTCCAAAGGGAGCCGGATGAGGCCCCAAAGCTCTGCAATAGCAGGTGAGCCTGTGCCCCCGGTTTGAGAGGCGGAGGGCAGGAGCAGCCAGGCTGCTCAGGTAATTAGCAACGGCTGGAAAAACTGCCTGTCCAACCGGGCCTGGCTCCCTCCCACACCAGGGCGTTGAGAAGATGCTGGGCCGGTTTCTGGGCTGTGGTTCCACAAGCTGCTCGGCTCCCTACCAGCCAAGCCGGGTCCACTAATTCTGGGATTCCAGTAAGGTGGGCTCCCTAGGGAGTGCACTGGGCTTCTGCTCAAATCCCAACTCTGCCATTTAATGAGCTTCGCAGTCTCAGGTAGTCATTGAACTTCTGGGAGTTTGCATTTCCTCACCTGTGAAGCGGGGACTTGAGGAAAGACACATCTGGGGCCTGGCGCACTATGGGGGTTTGATACACAGAACCCTGTCCTATCCCTCTGCCCTGCAAATGAGGTCTCAGAGCCCCCCAAGTGCATACAGGAAGGACACCCGCTCAGCACTGACATGGTACCCTGAGAGTCCCCTACCAGACTGTCCAGGGCGCAAGAGTGGGCCGCCCACAGGGACTCGCTCACAGGAACCGACGTGCATGCTATGATGCTTTGACGTGCTGAGGCTACTTGCTATGCTGAGGACACAGGGGCCTGGGGAAGGAGAAGAGGCATCTGGGAGAGCAGAGAGGGGTGGCCCAGGCATGGGCCCTTCCCTCTTCCCAAACAATCCTTATCATCTTGACCCTGGCCTCGGTGGCAATCCAAGGAGTGACTGGATTGCCACCTAGCCAGACCTGCGGGAAAAGCAACAGAGCACAGGTGTGTGGGCAGCGCTCAGAGTCAGAAGGAAGCAGGCCTTGGGAAGCAGCTGGGGAATGTGTTCCGCAGGAGGGGGTGAGGGCTGGGGTGGGCACCACCCATGTAATGGGGCCAGCACAACCAGGTCCTGTGCCAGGTGCTCTCATTCCCTGTCTTCAATCTCCACAAAAGCCATGTGAAGGAGGCATTTTCCTCACACTCGAGACGAGGAAACTAACATTCAGAGAGCGCAAATAACCTTTATAAGATCAGAAAGCTTGTTTGCAGTAGATTAAAAAGTACCTGGCACCATACCACCCTAAGGCAAAACAACATCCCTGCTGGAAAATGTTTGTTGGTGGGCAGGTAGCACTGTGGGAAAAGCACAGGCTCTGGGGGTCCTACAGACCTGGAGTCAAACCTGCCTAACCTTGGCCATTACTCACCTTCTCTAAGACTTGAGTTTTCCCATCTGTAAATGGGAACCATACCACCACGTCCCACTGCCTCTCACTGAGTCCTCGTGCACGCCCAGGGGTAGAGCACTCGCTCTGGGACCCAGAGGTGGGAGTAAGTGGGGGAGGCTGTGGGGCAGCCTGTGTGAGGGCTGCTCTTACCCCCTCGCCTCCACAGAGCAGAGCTCCTGCTCTAACCCCTGCTGGGGACGTGGCCCGTGCCTGCCCGCCCTCCCTCCCTTGAAGCCCCAGCTTACCCAGCACAAGGAAGGACAGGACCCATTGCAGCACTGAGATGACTTGTAGCTGCTTTTCCACCTTGGACCTATTGAGCCAGGTGATGGAGAAGAGGTCCTGGAGGGCAGAGAGGATGCTGGAGCCAGTGCCTGCAGCAGAGGGGAGATGTCAGCCTGTTGTCACCCTCCCCTCCAGCCTCAGGGTCCCCAACACCATCCTCTACATGTGAGAGGAGCGAGGGCCACAGAACCAGACAGGTTCAGATCCCAGCGCCACCACGCAGTTGCTTTGTAACTCTGGGCAGTTCACATGCTTCCCTGTGCCCCAGTTTCTATATATACACAACAGGAACGGTGTCTGCCTCATAGGGTCATTTTGGAAACCAAATGAGGTATCTCAAGAGGCCAGCCCAGGAGCTGGCTTGGGGAGGCCCTCCATAATTGCCCGTTCTCTTCCCTCCCCTCCACCCAGTCAAACTCCTGTCCCTATCCTTTATCTGGATCTAGCGCAAATATTTAATCTTTGCTAACTGTGTCTGTGAGGCCAAGGACAGAGGTTCAACATCCAATTCGCAATGTTTTTTTCACCAAGTGTACTTTGAGCATCCCCAGTCCCTGCCCTGCCGCCCTTATGCCTGGAACTGATACCCCTTCTCCAGGGAGCTGAGCCCCCCTGCTCCCCTCACCATGACCCCCCACCACTGCCACCTTCAGAGAGATTTACACTTTCAGCTCCATCCCAGTGCCCAAAATGTGGGGCCCAGAAAGGAGCCAGGTGAGAGCCTTTGCTTCCCCAAGGGGCCCAGTGGCCAGTGAGCTTCAGGCAGCCTGGAGGACACCGCAGGCTGTAATTACGTCCACTACCAAGCAAATGCCAAGCCCAGAAATGAGGACAAGACGTGCCCCGAGGATGATGCCCTGGACTCCAGCAGCTGGTGGGTGCTGGAACCGGGAAGTCTGGTGACTGCAGGAGAGGCAGCACTGGGGAAGAGTGTGGTGGAGGTCCCAATCCACACTCCACTCTTTCCAGCAGCTAGACTTCTGCTGAGCTCCCACTGCATACCCTGTGCTCAACCCATCTTCACTGAGTGCCTACTGTGTGCTGGTCAAACACTCCTTCACACTACCCACTCTGTACAAAGCCCAGAGCACAGATGATTTAGTCACAATCTTGTCCTTGAGGGTCTCATGACCTTTCACCCTGGCCCACAAGCTGGGCGCAAGGAGGGAAAGAGGTTCAGGGGCTTACACTTAAGCCTTTGCTTATCTTCAAAATCTAAAGAGCAACAAGGTCACAGCGGAGTTTAGAAAGGGACATACCCCTCATCAGCTGAAGGTTAACAATTGCTTTGACTTTTTCTTTGCAGGCAGGTAGGAAATGCTAGGCCTCAAGGTAGACACACCAGTCCTGTCCCCTTTATCTGGCCTGATGGATCAGAGGGAAGGGGCTTGGTGCAGCAGAAGAGTCAGACCCAGCTCCAAACCTCGGTTACACCCGCTACATGACCTCCCAAGCAAGCCCGTGGGCTCATGGCCATATCCTCAGTGCATGGCACATACAGGGTGCTCGGTAGCATCTAACAACTCCACAGGCATAAGTGGGGTGGAGATGGCAGAATGTGAACTCACAAAAGCAAATAAAGAGGCTGGACCACAAAGCCATTCTAGAGGTTTGGCTCATCACTGCCCCTGCACCTTCTCTATAAAAATCCTACCATCATGGGACCTTCCCACCTCCAGACTTGCCCAACAAACCATCCTGGAGCCCGAGGCCCTCTGGAGTCATCTAATACAGCCTAATTGACAGCCAGGCAGACTGAGGTCCAGAGAGGGGCACTGAGTAGGTAGTAGAGCCAGGGCTGAAACCCGGGATTCTTCCCTTTTCCCCACAGCAGCTGCTGAGTGCAAAGGGCTGTGCAAATGGGACACAGCAGGGCCTGATTAACCTGTGCAGCTGCGGGGTCTGGACAGATAACTTAGTCACACTCTTATCCTTGAGGGTCTCATGATCTTTCACTCTGGCCTACGTGTGGGACAGGTGTGGGTGGGTATATGAGGGAGAGAAGTAAGGTCCAAGCACGTGCCTGAACCCCTGATCCGAGGGCTGGCCGGCCAAGTCATCTTCCAGCAGGGGGCTCTGCCTCCTGAGCTGTGCAGGATAAAGAGAAGCAGGAGCCGTGGCCACCAGGGGTAGGTGAGTCCCTGCTCTATCTGGGGCAGGCTAGGTGCCCTGGCTAGAGAGAAGACAAAATGTACACTAGCACTTTCCCGCTCAAAGCGTGGTCTGGGAATGGCAGCAGCAGCATCACCTGTAAGCTGGCTGCAAATGCAGAATCTTGGGCCCCTGCAGTGGGGCCACACAGCCCCAGTCCCAGGGCTGCGGGTGGTCGTGGTATGTCTGAACACCGCGTTGCTCAACATCTGGTATCAGACTGACCAGAAGGCCACACTTCAGCGCTCATGAAACCACCATTTCCCGGGGTTCCTCTCACATATGTCTGAGGGTGGCAGAGTCTGGGCCCCAACCCCTTAGATCTGAGAAGGGCCCTGGGCCAGCTCTGTCCCTGCCTGTTTCTGTGACCTCGGGCAAGTCACTTAACCTCTCTCAGCTTCAGTTTCCTCCCATGTAAAATGAGGGTAACAATCCCCACCTCCCAGGGCTGTCGGGAACGTTCAACCTAACAAACGTGTGTGAGGTACATTTGGTATTGGTCAGGTGACTAGGTGGTAACCACTGTTGCTGCTCTTCCCGTCTGCCAGAGTGGGACACGGTATAAACAATGAGCAAAAACGGAGTTTTTCAAGAGGTGCACAGTCATGGGTCATGTGTCACAAGAACAGGCAGCCGAGCAAGGGTGGTGCAAGGGAGGCTCCAAAGAAACCATGAGGCCTCGCCAGGCCCCGAAGACGAGACCTGAGAGGCAGAGAGGAGGAAACCGGGCACTGTGGTTTGGGGAACTGCTGGAACAAAGACGTGGCATGCGTGCTAATGGCGTGGGCCAAGTGCTCGACAGCCCGGAAATGGGGGTGCAAGACTGCCCAGCACAGAAGCTGAGAATAGAGAAGTTGGAATGAGTAGTCAAAGGTGGCTTCCTGGAGGAGGGGGTGGGGACAGAGAGAAGACCCACAGCATGGAGCACTTACAAGGTGCTGAGCACTATTCCAAGCCACTGGGGAAATGGCAGTGAACACAGAAGATACTGTCCTGCCTCTCAGGAAGCTTAAATTCTGCTGAGGGAGAAATAAAACACTGATGGATTCATGTAGGGTGTCATGTCAGGCAGTAATGAGAACTAAGAAAAATAATTTGGGCCAATGAAATAGAGAGAGGGGCAAGAGGATCCCTGGCCGCGGAGCGGCAGCACCGAGCACACGCAGGGAGGCAGCTGCCTACAGAGGCGGTGGGCAGGTCACACCTCTGGACAGCCCACCTCTACTACTGGCGCCTGGGAGGGCAGAATCCAGTCTGGAGAAGGTACAGAGAACAGGGTTGGGAGTCAGAACCTGGCCCCTAACTCACAGGAAGTGTGGCCTGGATGAGTCACTTCCTGTGCAAGCCTCAGTTTCCTCATCTGTGCAGTGGGGCTAATACCTACCTCGTCAGATCGTTGTGAGAATTAAGTGAGACAATGTATAGGCAAGAGCTGCATAAAAAGTAAAGATGTGTGTGACTGCTGGTTAATTACCAAGTGAGGCTCGGTGTCCTTTCCTGTCTAATGCGTGTAACAACGCCTGCCCTGCCTTGGAACAGAGGTGTAGGCGACAGACAGACTTTGGATTCAAACCCTGGCTCTGATTCTTACCTGCCATGAGACCCTGCAAGACATTTCCCCCTCCCTGAGAGTCAGTGTCCTCAGCTATGATCCAAGATTGCTGTGAGGAATCGAAATGACTTATGGAAGAGGGCCAAACAGCGTGTCTGGAACGTCAGAGAGCCAGAAAGATGCCAGTGAGGCGGCAGAGGTGTGAACAGCCTCTCAGGCTCCTTGAGCAGGGGGGTCATCCTGCTCACAGCCCCAGCTCCAAGGATGCCACACCTGAGCCCATCTGGACCTAATCTCTGCCCTAGGCTTAGGTAAATGAGGACATCACCCCCAAGATCCCCCAAAGGGCAGGGTACAAGTTGCACGGAGACAGAGGGATGGCTATACTGACCCCTGGCACACCCTTCCAGCCTCAGAGGGGCCTAGGAAGCTAGGCCAAGTGCCAAAGAGATGCCACTTCTTCGAGTTCAGAGGTGAGCTCTCTTCCAGGCACCCCCAGGCAGGCACGTTTCAGCAGGAGTCCACACGTGATGATGAGAGGGCCAGCCATGGCAGAGCTCCAGCTCCCGAGGGTCATGCTTACTGCCATTAGTCCCAATCTGGCCCTGCACGGGAAACTGTCCCCATTTTGTGCCTCACCACATGCTCGGTCAGAGGCTCCTTCCCTCCAGGAAGTCTCCCACATGCCCTGCCCTGCCTGTAGCGCCCCAGGGAGAGTCCTGCTACCTCCGAGTCTCGTCTGCTCAGTCTCTTAGCACACACTCACCAGGCGCCTAGCAGGCACTGAGCGCTGACCCCTGGCGACCAGCCTGCTGACCCTTCCTCTGGAAAGCCTTCCTTTCCCCCCACCAGGTTGGGCTGACCACACCCCACGTGCCTCCCCCTTACCCCTGTACTCAGCCCTCTCTCATTACGGGAAAGGGGGTGTGCGTGTCTGCAGGGACCACGTCTCATTCACCTGGGTCCCTGTGTCCAGCACGGGGTCAGGCACAGAGAAGGTGCTTGGTCCATGTTTGCTGAATGACTGAATGCTCGAGGGGACTGTGATGATAAAGAGGGCCTGGACAGGCACAGAGATAAGCCCATTTCACAGCTGACTGGCCAGCACCATGACAGAGGGTCAAACGGAGCTTTCTGGGGAATCAGGAAGGAAAAGTCTCCTTCAGCTGGAGGGGCTGGTTAATGTCAGGGGCGACAGTGGAAGGTGCCAGAGTAAGGGCGAGAGGGGTGGAGCCCAAACTTTAGCATTCATACAACAGTGCTTTCTAAGCACCCTTTACATGCCAGGCTCCGCACCGCGAGGGAGCTTCCAGGCCCTGCCTCTCCTCTGCTTCTTGGGCATCTGCTGGAGGCAGAGATCTGCTCCTGGACTGCCCACCCCAGATATCGCTGGGAAGACAAGGCTGCGAACAGTCACGCACAGAGGGGCAGTCAGGGCCAGGAATCCAGGAGGCCCCCAACCCAGCCAGGAGGGTGTTCTTAGGGATGCCTTCCAGGGGGAAGTAATAGCTCAGGTGAGATGCCAGACTGGTGGGAGGAAGGGACAGGGACAGGACCCCAGGTAGTGGAGTCCTGCAAATGGCATCTGCAAAGGCCTGGGAAGGAGACAGAGTTTGATGAATTAACTGCGAGTAGTTCAGTCGGGCTGGAGCACGGACACTGTGTGAGTCTAGTTGAGAAAGCAAAGGAGGCATGAAAGACTGGAATGTCAGGCAGGGAGTCCTGGTCTCCACCCTGAAGGCCAGGAAGAGAGCCAGCCAATGCCGCCATTCCCCCCACCAACCTTCAGACCGTGCCTAAGAGCCCTGAGCCAGCTATCCAGCCACCTACCTGGTCCCAACACATCTGTGCGTTCTTTTCTAGAAAGACTAACAATACCCTTTATGGGTTCTGTTTTGCAAATTAGGTGTCCTTAAAGTGGGGCCCATTGGGGTATCTGGCCCAAAGGGGAAGCCAAACTCCTGGAAAGCCAACACACAGCCATGCTGGGTGTGCGGGGTGGGAAGTGCCTGGCTCGGCCACGAGGACCCTGCAAGGGCTGTCGACCCTCGGGGCCTGCTGCAGGGAGCCGGGCATGCTGGGTATCCACAGACTCGTGGGGACTCTAGGCCTCTTCCTCCCCTCTCTAGGTTTCCCGCTGGCACTAAATTAGGGAGTTGGAGCAGATCAGCTGAAATCTGAGGTCCTCCCAACTTGGGCCTTCTGTGTTTTGCTAGAATCCACTAATGAATTTTTATCCACAAAAGATCCCCCTAAAGGAAATATAAGCCCCTCTTTGGGCTACTCCAGAGGCCCAGATTTTTACATATTTGGTTTTTATGAAGTAGGGTACAGTCCTGAGAGGTAAGGCCAAGGAAGTGAGGCTCTCAGGATGCCATGTTCCTGCCACTCTGGAGCTACACCCAGCACTGCCCTGGACCCTAGTGGCCCGCTTTCCCCACTCCCCTCCCCTGACCCAGCACATTCAAATAGTTACAGAAGTGGGAGGGGTTGCCATGGCAACACTACCAGCTTGTGGGTACGTCACCAAGGAATCTCCAAAATAGGCCCCTATCACAAGACACGGGCAAGCGTGAGGAGATAGGTTCTTCTGGGGCACTTACCTTGGCTCCGAGCAAGATGCAGGATGAGAGCCCCATTTTCACAAGAAGTTGGGACAAGAATAAGGAGGTGGTTGACCTCAAGCACCCACAGCAGTCAGGGGCAAGACTGGAAGTACGTTTCTCCAGCAGAGCTGGAAGGAACCCACGGGAGTCATCTCATTCAGTCCTCCTCACTGTATAGATGAGGACGCTGAAGCCCCAGGAGGGCAGAGTCATGTCCAAAGTCGCATGGGAAACAGATGCAGAGTTCAGAACTGCTGACTCTGCTTGAACAAGAAAAGGAGTTCACGTTTCCTCCTTCTGTTGATTTACCCAAAGGATTCTCAGCCTCTTTGGGTCTGTACCATATCCGGGCAGACACACTTATCACACTTTTGCCCATTTTATAGATAAGGAGACAGAGTCAGGAAGGGGTAGTGGCTTTCGAGGCTGCAGAGCAGTTCGGTGGCAGAGCACGGGCCGGACACAGCCCAGGCCTGACTCCTGGCCCCCGGGCCTGCCCGTGGGCCCTCAAGTCGGCCAGCAACAGCTCCATACCAGGAGGCCCTAAAAGTGCTGGAGGCCAAGAAACGGACTGCACCAGGTTCCTTTCCCAGGAGCTCTCGAGTCTTCCTCCCAGGGGGGAGGTAGGCGAGCCAATGCACCCTCTCGGTCCCCCTTGTCTCTACCTCTCAGCACACCAGGCCCTCGGCCCAGGTTGGTCACTCAGAGGCCTGCAGTCAGACTGCCTTTCACTCAAATCTCGCGCCTCTATTTATACTATTCCCTGCTCCTGAATGTTCTCGCCTGCCTTGCTAGCACCTATTCATCTTTCAAGACCCAAACTGAATGCCACCTCTTTCAGGCAGCCTTCCCTGATCCCAGGGTGATTAAGTTCCCCCACCCTCACCTCCAGGCTTCCACAGTTTCCCTTGCTTCCTTCCCTGTCACTGCTCAGATCACTCTGCACTGTCACCTTGTGAACATCATCCTGGTCTCACTTCCTCAAAAGCAAGGACTGCGGCTGACACATGGGAGGTGCTCAATCAATAAACTGGAGGGCCCACAACCCAAGTCCCCACCTCAGTGAAGCCTTCCAGGATGCCCCAGGGCAGGGTCTGCCACTCTCCATAGTGTTGGGGTCCTGTTGCACATGCCATACAGGACAAATGACACGGAATAACGTGAGTGTCACAAGTTGTTTATAAAGCACTTTCCACTCACGTTAACTCAAACTCTCACATCCTTCAGAGTTGGAGGTTTCTGACCCTATTTTCCAGATAGGGAGAGCGAGATTCTCCAGAGAGGAAGTGAGCCACCGAGCAACGTCCCAGAAAAGAGGCAGGACTGGAATCCTGGCTCTCGGACTTCTAAGCTCCGGAAGCAATGAGGGGGACCATGGTGAGCCTGGCTCCACCCACTTGGCATTTGGCCCCCCCGGAGCCAGCTCCTTGCCAGACTGTGGGTGTCTCCAGGGCAGGGACAGCTGCAACAACAGCACCCAGCACAGGAGGGTACAGGTACAGAGGAGGCCTGGGGAAGGCTCAAGGAATCACACTGAAGTTAAAAGCAGGGCTTCCTGCCAAGAGGAACAGGGCAGGCCCATTAATGATTCATTCATTCAACAAATATTTACTGAGTACCTACTATCTGCCAGGCACTGTGCTGGATGCTGGGGACTCAACACTGGAAAAGACAGACAAGTTCCCTGTTCCCAAGGGGCTGATATTCTCACGGAGGAGACAATTAAACAGACAAGCACACATGATCATTTAGGTAATGATAAGGGCTATAAAAGTAAAACAAGATGTGGTGATTGGGGGAGGCTCCCTCGAGGGGGCAACCAGGGGAAAGCCTCTGAGAAGAGACGGAATGTTCGTGAGCCAGCCATACAAAGATCTGGGCAGAAGGGCAGCCCA
Source organism: Indri indri (assembly GCA_004363605.1). Taxonomy (NCBI): domain Eukaryota; kingdom Metazoa; phylum Chordata; class Mammalia; order Primates; family Indriidae; genus Indri; species Indri indri. Next base: position 113,252 of record RJWJ010001478.1, read on the forward strand.
CGCAAAGGCCCTGAGAGGAGACGGAATGGGGGCAATGCTGGAGGACCAGGCAGACCACCACGTGTCGGCAGCATGGTGGTGACATGGTAGGAAAGGGGGCTGTGGCAGCAGGGCTGCTCACGTGGGGCTTCGCAGGCCACAAGGAGGCGTTTGAAGGCTTAGTTCACCAGCAGCCAAAGCTCTGGGGACTCTTGGTGCGGCTATCCACCAGGGCAAGCTGGGGGAGCCTGCTCAAAGGGCTTGCGAAGGGATGAGCTGTCACCCCATCACGGAGACTGGGAGCAACCTTCACTCCTTCAGCAAACCACTGAGCACCTACGGTATGCAGAGCCCTACCCTTATCCCTTCATGGCCTCAACACACTTCTCTTGGTTTAAGGAGGCAAGCCACAGACTGGGACATGGATCTGGGTTCTAGCCTACCTTTGCTAACCCTGGAAATGTCCCTTCACTCTGGAGACCGCAGTCTTCCTACCTGTAACATGAAGGTTGAGCCAGATCCAGCGCTAACAGACAGCTATGTTTTTATGACTCAAGTACTTGCCGCTGAAGTTGGGGCAGGAGGGTAGTGGTGGGGCAGGATTTCCACACGGGCCACTGAGTCACCCAGTCTGCTAATAAAATATTACTCTTGGTCCTCCTTTCCCAGCCCAGATGAGCCCTTGGTAACACAACCCAAAAGTACCCTCTGTATAGCTGGGACAGAGATGTAGGGGAGGGAGGAAGCTACACAGAATTGGAGGAGAGGGGAGCATGAGAGTGATGTTCCCATTCCATGATTTAGGACTGGCTTAGGTGACTGTCAATCCTCAGTTCCAGAGTTGCCCCCAACAATCTAGCCATTTAGTTTCAAGCATACTCATACTGATGGGGAACTCAATCCTCACCCACCCCAGGCTGTTGCAGTCCTCAACGGCTGTTAGAAAGGATTCCTCCATTACATCAAAACTTGCCCCCATAATCCCACCCCTGTTCCTGGCCTTGCTCTTTGGGGCCACACACAATAAATCAGCTCAGAATTTTCCTGGGACCACCACCATCTCATGCTAGGTCTTGTGCTAAACTCTCAGGATATAGGCCGGTGTCTGAATAACGAGCTCCCAGTCCAAGGGCAAAGGCAGGGATGCAGACACAACTAACTCTGAAGCCTCCACGCCTGGCACAGGACAGTCCTTCAGAGATTAGAAAATACCAACACTCCCCCTTGCCCCAGCAGGCACCTACCCACCATGCTCCCACAGCCAGCCTTTTCTTTTAGCCAAGAAACCAGATACCAAGGTATCTATTTCAATCTCTCACCCATCACAGGACTTCCCTTCACAGAATCCATGGTCTCTCCTTGAACACCACCACTGACAGGGTGTTCACCACCTCACAACAGTGGGACCTTATTTGCAGAGGCAAACTAGGCCACTGGGGAGTGTCTTTAAGGACCAAGGATGTAGAAAGCAGGTCTAATAGAGATGCCCAGATAACACAAAATCCTTCCCCACTCCACCCAGTGTTTTGTCAAAGTCGATCCCAGAGAGCTAAACTGACTGGTTTGCAATTCATACCAGCCCTTCTTACATTCCATGATGTAATTTCTTGTACCCAGCAAGAAAAAAAAAATCATGTTTTCAGGATCTAATAACAACATGGGGAAGCTCCTGATAAGATAGTAAGTGACTTGGTTAAAACCATTCACTAGAGTACAAGTTCTCCTTAGTAACAAACTCTGAGTCAAAAAACGTGAGAGCCAGGGTCACTGGCTCCTGGAAGACACGTCTCGCAGCCTGTGGACAGGAGAGCCAAGGGAGGGGGATCTCCAGGAAGGACCACCATATCCCTATCCCATTACCTGAAGCGAAAACATTTTAAAAAACAGGAACAGGCCAGGCACGGTGGCTCACGCCTGTAATCCTAGCACTCTGGGAGGCCCAGGCGGGTGGATTGTTTGAGCTCAGGAGTTCGAGACCAGCCTGAGCAAGAGTGAGACCCTGTCTCTACTAAAAAAAAAAAAAAAATGGAAAGAAATTATCTGGACAACTAAAAATATATAGAAAAAATTAGCCGGGCATGGTGGTGCATGCCTGTAGTCCCAGCTACTCGGGAGGCTGAGGCAGTAGGATCGCTTGAGCCCAGAAGTTTGAGGTTGCTGTGAGCTAGGCTGACGCCACGGCACTCACTCTAGCCAGGGCAACAGAGTGAGACTCTGTCTCAGAAAAAATAAATAAATAAAATAAAAATAAATAAAATGCAGGAACATGGACAAGTCCCTTCCTTTCCCGTTAGGGACATCAAAGGGCACAAGGGAATAGAAAAGGACCCTTAAGTGAGAGAAGGGGCTGTCAGAGGCTTTTGGGTTGGGGACTTGGGGCAACTCAGGCTGCCTGCCTAGAGATGGCCACCGCAGCTCAGTACCTCTCCAAAGGCCAAGAGCAGCACCCAGACCAAAGAGGGGCAGATAACCACAGTGATAATCACATAAGGAGCAATGTCAATGCCCAGGACACAGTTAAACTGTGATACAGCTTCAGGGTGGGTTGCTCTGTACCCACTAGGATACTATAAATGATTTTTATTAACAGAAGGAAATGCTCATGATATACCATTAAGAGGAGAAAAAACAGGATTCAGAACAGCATATCCTCAACTTTATCTATATAATGAGTATAAAGAAAATGATAAATATATTAAAATGCTAATGGGAAGCTATCTTTGGATAGTCAATTTACTAGCAATTTTCATTTTCTGCTTGTTTGTCTATATTTTTCAAAATTTCCACAATTAGCATGTTTTATTTTTATAACAAAGGTGGGCAGATTAGGTGACTGTTAGTCACTAAAGAAAAATCCCAAGTCAGAGAGGTTCGGCAAGCAGAATTAAGACTTAGGAAGAGGGAGAGAGGCTTTAGGAGGGACAAACACTCAGACCGGGACAGCAGTGATGACCTCCCAGGGTCTCCCATCTGGGATTTGTATTTAATCCTTTAGTAAAGGCATCTGCTAAGAAAATCTTGGGCATACTTCCTCCCACCTCAGTTTCCCCAAATACAGGTAAGAGGTGTGGGGTGGGGGGTGGAAAGGAGGCTCTTCCTTGTATGGGAAAAGCTGTGGAGTTTGATCCCAATTCTGCCCCTGATTCACTGAGGGCCTCAGTTCCACCCAGAGGACACACAGGGTCCTCTGCCCTGTCTTCTTAAGTATGCCAGGCTCAGTTTCCTGTGGAGTGGGCTCCAGAGGCTGGGCTGGAGGATGGGCATGGGGCAGAGGACAGGGAGGGCACACCTGTCTCAGCCAGGTACGTCCCCAGTCTGGTGGCTGGAGATTGCAAAAGTCTTGCCACCTGCCCCATCCAGTCTCACTGCCAAAGCTTGCTCCACTTGCTGAGGGAAGAGGGTAGGAACTGCCAAAAACAGTACTGGGGGTTGGAGAGGAGTTCTCGAATATCTCTAATAACTGGAAAGGGTGGGTGGTATCACTCCCACATCACGGATGAGGGGAGCAAGCTGGGGGATGGGAAGTAATGTAACAGGTAGCAAATATTGATGAATGCCAGGCTGCCTGGATCAGACTGGGTAGCGATCATTTTTCCCTCCCCCCAGACCCAGATGATGGAGAGGCAGGGGATGAGGGCGCTTCCCGGAAGAAAAGGAATCGAGACCTCAACCTGCACTGGGAATTCCTCCAGCAGCCTGCGCTCTTCTGACGAACACCCCCCAGCCTGCCACAGAGCCCCTTCCCGAAAATCTTGCAGTTTCATAACCGCGGGATGAAAGCCCCAAGGCCCTGCAGCCCCCTGTGCGGTGACAACTCATCCCACGGACACTCACCCCATCTCCTAGACCCCTCTCGTGATAGCGCGGGTCCTCCATTCGAGCCCGTACCCCGGGCACCCTCGGCCCGACGCTCCCCTCGCAGGACCCCAGAGTAGGCGGCTATGAGGGTCTTCATGCTGAAGCCGGTTCAGGTCACGGCCCTGCCGGAAGCCGCCTTGCCCCGCGCCGCTGGCCCATGCCCCGGCCGCCGGGGCCAGGGCTTCGCGCAGAGCACGGGGGCCCCGGGACGGCGCCGGAGCGGGGCCGGCTACGGTACCGGGAGCTGGAGCAGGCGGCCCGTCGCGGCGCCGAAAAACCAGCCGAAAGCAGAGCTGAGGCGGCCGCCACTGCGCTCGCAGCGGAGCGCGGCACTTTATAACCTCACAACGGGGCGGGCCACGACACGGGCTGGGGCGGGGTGAGCCGTTCCAACCCGCCGCCCGCGCCACTTCCTCGCGGGGGGGACCGCGGCTGAGTCGCGGCTCGGCGCGCGCCCAGGGCCACACCGAGGGCCTGCTCTGCGTGGATTTGGCGGATGCGTTGCAGAAGCGGACCTCTGAGTCCCCCTTCCAGGGGCGTGCCTGGTTACTCCTGCTGGTCCCTCAGGCCCCTGCCCCAGCACTCCCCCGCCAGACTGGTACGGCCCGGCAGCTAGACCGTGGGCCGGGAAAAGCGAGCACGTGCAGGGCAAGCGGAGGGCGTGCGGGGGCTAATATTTTTCTTCTTTCGGCAGGGTTCTCCTTTGGTTGCAGACGCATAGGTTCTGCGTCTGGTCAGTGGTATCAGGATCAGTTAGGTTAGGACTGAGCTTCTGAACCACCCCAAATGCCCCGGCCTTTCCCTCTGTGTATTAAGAAACCTCATAGAGTAGCTATACCCTGCTGGGTGCTGGGGACCCAGCCAGATCAGCCCAAGCTCTGCCCTTGGGAAGCTCACATTGGTGAGGGCTTTGGGGGCGGCAGAAAGGCCACACACGGGCACTGGCAACAATGCTGGGACAAGAGAGAAGCCAGGGAACTATGGAACCACAGAGGAGAGAGGACCCTGCCCTGGGTTGGGGGACTGGGTGCACTTCCCAGAGAGACATGCACAGCAGGTTTGGAATCAGACCTGGAGTCCAGTTCCTGCCCTACCTTTCTTGAGGCTCAGTTTCCACACCTGTAAAATGGGAATAATAATTATTATTTTGCGAGGTGCTTTGAGAAGTAAACAAGGTAAGGTATGAAAGAAGCCTGGGTAGTGTCTGGCACATAGAAAGTGTTCCAGAATTATTTTTACTGCCCATTAATGAGTAGGAATTTTACAGATGGAGGTTGTGAGGGCAAGGCAGGAGGATAGGCCAGCATGTTTGGGACAGGGCTGGGGGGCCTGGAATGGCTGGAGCCCAGGCAACTGTGGGGAATGAGGCTGAAGTGAGAGGGGCTGGGGCTTGACCTGAGGAAGGCCTGTGAGTGCCACTCTTGAGGCATGGGGGTGGGAGCGGGGTTCTTGGGAGAGCTTTAGGGAAATGACAGTGGTGAGATGACTTCTAAGAGCCCTCTAGCTATAGTGTGGGAATGGACAGGACAGGACAGATTTCTTGGGCATAGCTTGAACAAACTAGCTGTGGGGCCACAGCATGAGGAGAGGGAGAGGTCTGTACCAGCCTGTTACGGGGAGGGGAGTATGACAGACACTGCAGTCATAGGGCAGCATCTGACATATGCCACTAGTGGGACCTAGAAACACTTCCATTTGTTCAACCCTCTGAAGGCCACAGGATTAAATTTCATTGCAAAAATGTCACTGAGCCCCAAGTTGGCCAAGAGTAGAAAGAAAAGCATCCTAAGCAGAGGGTCCAGTGTGTGAAAAGGCTCTGAGGCTGGAAAGAACTTAGTGCCTTTCAGGAAACTGAGGGAAGGCTAGTGGCCTACATGTGGGGGGGACCATGGGGGACTGGTATGTGCAAAGGCTGGGAGGTGGAAACAAGTGTGGCATATTTTTGGGCAAATAGGAGTGTAGCCAGGTGGATATCAAAGGTAGCAGTGAATTCTTGCATCCTCTCTTGAGAGAGGGTACTGTTGGAGGCAAGACTCCTGCCAGCCTGGAAAACCCCTGTCAAGGTGTGGCTTGTGCCTGCTCTGGAAGGGTCTCCTGTAGAGAATGCCTTGAGCTGGAACCCATGGCCAACCATACACCTGATAGTATGATCTAAGGGCAAAGTTTGGCTGGGAAGCAGAAGGCCTGGGTTCTGGCCTCTCTTCTACCACTAACTTGCCAAGTGTCCTTGGGCAAGTCACCATCCCTGTCTTATCTGTGTTTCAGATTTTGTACCATGGAATGGGGGTAACAGTTCCTATTTTGCTGATTTCACTTGAGTATTTGAGGCTCAAGTGAAATCAAACATGTAAAAGAGTGTTACCACTATGCTATGAAAACTAAGAGATCATTGTCTTAAATGGCAAGACTTTGGGTCACCAAGGCCTGTTCGAAACATTCAGATCCCAACTTCATCTACTTCAGCCCATTTTTCCTGTGCACCTTCTCTGGGCCAGAGAAGGACACCAAAGAGAATCAGACCTAGTCCCTGGCTTCAAGGAAACCCAATCAAGAGATGGTGCCCTAGCCAGTGGTTGCAAGACAGCCAGGCTGTGGTACAGGGTAACATGGGAGGCTATGTCAAGTTCAGCCCTTCCCTCCTGTGCTGTGACTGTCTGCAGTGTCTGCCTCTCCACTGGGCCAGGGGCTTTCAAAGGGCAGGAACCTCATCACTCTATACCCCGATGTGGGCATAGGTGGATGGAACCAACGAACGAGTACGATAGAGTCATGGAGGAAGAGGAGGGAATATAAATTGGGAAGGTCAAGAGATGACACTGCCGCAGGACCTGAAATGATGAGTCTGACGCTGTAAAGCAAAGAGGAAGGGGAAAGGTATCAGGCAGAGGTTACAGCATGGGCAAAGACCTAGAGGTGGGCACCATGAGCACAGCCTGGTGTGGCTGGAAGAAGGATATAGGCAGAGGATGGATAGGAGATGAAGCTGGACGGGTTAACAGGGACCAGATCCGAAGGCCTCTGTAGTCTTCCCTGGGAAGCTGGGACTTCATCCTGTGGAAGATGGGTCAAAGCGTGGGGTGGTGTGAGCAGCAGAGGCACCACGATCAGATTGGTGGGTTAGAAAGATCACCTGGGTTGGTGGTGTGGAGGTGGGGGTTTGGGGAATAGGGCCATAAAGTCAGGTCCCTAGTTTGGGCCCTTCACATGTGGGAACATCCACCAAAGCATGCAGAGGCAAGTCAGGTCTAAGAGGTACAGTTGCTGCTTCTGTGCCACCTCACAGAGTGAGCAGCCCCTGGCATCCTGGCTTCCAGAACACTCCCTTCCCTTGGACTCTAGCTGCCACACCCACAGCTACTGCTTAAGCAGCTTGATCCAGATTGGAATTGGATGGAAATCAGGCCCAGAGTTAGAGTACCCTAAGTGGAAGTTTCTTGGGAGCTTTCTGTGTCCTGGTGCTGTTCTCCCCTATGTGAGGTGGGCATGGGGGGCTCACACGAGGCACTGACTTCTCCTGGCCCCTCCCCACACATCCTGACATCCCTAGGTCCCTGTAATGACTTGCCCTTCCCTTCCTGCAGGGGTGTGAGCAGGACGGCTATGAGATTGTGTTCCGGGCCTGGTCACCTTTCCTTCATTGTCTCCCAACCCAGCCTACAGGTCAAACCAGAGACAGGTCAAGTCATGCCTCCAAGAAAGGCTTGACTAGGGTGGGCTTTACTAAGCGTGGCTCGTTCACTCCCCGTTCCAGTCGCCAGCATTGTACTGCCATTAGGGATCGTGTGTGCGGCTTTGCAGTTTGTGAGGGGCTTGCACCTGCACCTCTGAGACACTAAGTTACGGGGATGGCAGCCTTATCCCCTCTGTTACACAGATGAGGAGGGTAAGTGGCTGGCCTGCAAGGCAGAGAGGACACCTGCCTGAACAGAGACACAGGGAGAAAGACAGAAACAAACATTTACCAAGCACCCTGCTCTGCGCCAGGCCCTGGCTTGTGGGAGCTCACCTGGTCCTCATGGCTGCCCTGCAAGGGTGGTCACCACCCCCCTTAGCAAATGAGGTGCAGAGAAGTGCAGTGACTTGTGCAGGATCACACGGTGAGTAAGTAGGAAAGCTGGGATTCACACCCAAGTCTTCCTGAGCCTCAAACCCATATGCTTTCCCTCCCTCACAAGGCTGGGGGAGGGACCTCCTACAACACCAGAACTGCTGGACGAAAGCAAACTCCCACCGGTTGCCTCCTTTAAGCTTCCTCCACAGCCCTGTGAGGTTATTCCCATTTTGCAGTAGGGAAAAGTGAAAGCTCAGGGCATCAAAGATCTTGCCAGATGGCAGGGATGGGATTGGGATTTAGCTAGTTCTCATGCCCCAAGGCTAGAGCCCGTGGGGTTAAACTCATTCCAGTGCTTAATTCACTTGGAGAGTGGGTGGAAGCTCTGGCAAGGGGACAGCAGCCTGGCATGGCCCTCTGGCCCAGAAACTCGCCCTGCTCCTTCTTCCCCATCGGGAGTTCGCCAGCCAGAGCAGCTCTGTGGCTTGGCTGCACCCTCCTGGCACTCCTTTCCTGCCATTTCCAAGCCCCCTACGGTCCCTCTTCTGGGTGACTTCCCCACATGCTGCTTGGTCATCAGAGCCAGATAGTAGACAGTCTGGGCTCCCAGGCTAAGGAGTCTGGACCTTATCCTCAGAGCAATGGGGAACCATAAAAGTTTGAAGCAGGGGTGAGGTATGGTCAGTTTTACGCTTTAGACAGATCATTGTCCAGGCAAGAACACCTTTACCTGTCACCTCCATGGCACCTTTCGTGCAGGAAGAGTGTTAGTCAAGGTCCCTGCAGGAAATAGCCCACTCAAATTGGGTAATTCAAGGAAAGTTTAATGCAAAGACTGTTTATGAAGACATGGGCAGGGTATAAAGAGAGGGTTGGTATGGTAGCCCGAGGCTAGTAACCTTGTAGGGAATGTGTCCTTCGGGCCAGAGTGGGGGCTGTGTGGAGAGGGCTACCCGGTGGAAACTGTAGGCTTTACTGAAGGGGCGCAGACAACCCACAGGGACTTGGCAGGGTCACTCTCTGCCCTTTCCTCCCTCCAATCTTCTTCCAGGGCTTCCCATTGTCTGGAGGGTAAGGCGGCCCGCGGATGCAGTCTATACAAAGTATCCCGGGAGAGCACAAGTGGAGAAAGTGGAGAGGGGGTCTGGGAGTAAGTGGAAGGGAGGTAGCACATGGCCCTAAGAGGACCCTCCCCACCTCTGTGTCTGCTTCAGACTCGTAGCTTCTCTCTTTCAGAGCACCTGAAACTCTTAATGTTTATACACCCGTCTATCCCTGGAGAGGCTGCTTGAAGGCCAAGGTAGAATCAGAGTCCTCTGTGTCCCAGGGTCCAACACTGGGCCTGAGCCACAGAAGGGGCTTGGGTGATGTTGGATAGGAGGGAGGGAGGGAGGCAGGTGGGGTTGGGAGGAGATAGATGACGATGTCATAGCCTAACCTAAAGTAGTGGTAGGAAAAAGGAGAAGAAGGGGTGGTTTTGAGAGATGGTTTTGAGAGATGCTGAGGCCTTGGTGTCTCTATGACTTGGTGACATGCATGTCGGGCATTAAAGAAGGAAGGGGGTGATTGAACATGGCTCTGGATTTCAAACCAGAACCCAAGAGCATTGACCTCCCAGCTCTAAGGACAGGCCTTAGGGGGCTTGGTAGTGGCCTTTGGCCCTATCTTGTGTGACAGCTCTGGCCAACAGGGGAGGGGCAGGGCAGGGCTGAGACCCTTGGGAACCAGCCATCAGAGAAGCCCCAGCCCATTTTAGAATGTTCTGTTGCAATATGTACAGAAAGTTCCCCTTGCATCATTCTGTCTGCATGTGTCTTACTCAACTCTCCCAAGGCCTTTCCCCTGCAGGGGCGTGGGGCGGTGGGTGAGAGAAACTTACGGTGCACAGAGAGCTCCTGATACATTCATTTTTCATCTGTCCTTCCATCTGACCCACCTTTCCTGAGACCCCCCCAAGCCCTGTGGTGTGTGCTGGGGGTACAGTCCCTGCTCCCCAGGAGACTACATTCTGGGGGGAAGAAACAAACACCTAAGAAGACAGTTACTCTTCAGCAGTAGTTTCCCCAGCTTTCTTCAGCAGTGAAACCCTTTCTTCAAATGCAGCCTCCTTTGCAAGCCCAAGAGGTGACGTGGAAGACGGGAGTTGCTCTGGTTCAGCAGGGGTGGTCCCAGAGTTCCACGTGGTCCGCCTCTCACTTGTCCAGTCTGCTCACCCTCCTCTCCAGGGCTCTGGGGAACACAGTCCGAAACTCTTGCTGAATACAACAGTAAGTGTGCCAGGGAGCGTGCTGAAGGCAGAGAGGCCAGTGCCCCCTGCACACAGTGAAAATGCAGCCCCTGGTGGGCTGGCACCTGGTCAGACCCATCTTCCTGAGTTCAGGACAGGTGTGTTGGTGGATTATCTTTATAACAATTATAAGTATGCCTAGACAAGGCACTTCTCCTAATCCAGATGCACCCAGACCCAGACCCCAGACTGACTAAGCCCCAGTCTTGCCACATGTTAATGTTGCATACTGTGTTCGAGCCTCAGTTTCCCTATGCTCCATCCAAATGGGAATAAGTAAAGTATCTTCCTCCTGGGGTTGTTGTAAAGACTAAAATAATAAATGTAAAGTGTCCAGCACAGGGCCTGGCATATGTCACTTGACATCTGTTGTTATCAGTAGAAGTTTATGATTGAAAATAAGAATTGGGAGGACAGATTTGCCTGGACATGGGGCAACTTGTCCAAAGGGCTTTGAAGAAACACAAAGAAGAGTAAAATGCCCAGAGAAACTGGTGGAACTGGAGGATGCTAGAAATGACAGAGAAACAGGCATCTTAGCATAGGAGATGACCACAGTTCACAAAGGAAAACAGGTGAACAAGGGTCCTAGAAGGAACGGAGGCCCAGGAATAGTAGTCTTAGAGGAAACCGGAAATGTCCCATGCTTCATTCAGCACATCTTTCCTAAGCAAAGCCCCCTGCGGTGGGCCCTGGGCTTCCCAGTGCAGACACAGAGATGGGTGAGACTCAACCCTGCTCTCAGGGAATTTGCAATCCAGGGAGGCATTTCTGGGACAGATGACGGCAATACTGGGAGTAAGTTAAAGGTGTCAGTAACAGAAGGTTCTGGGGGATCAGGAACACTTTGTGAAGAAAGGAGGGCAGTTGAACTGGGTCGTATCCACCTAAATAAACCTCTGTGCTATACTATGCTGCCGTGGTTCTCAAACCTTAGCAGAGGACTGGTTAAAACATGGCTTGCTGGGTCCTATACCCAGAGTTTCTGATTCAGTAGGTCTAGAGTGCGGCTGAAAATTTTCCTTTCTAACAAGTTCCCGGGAGATGCCAATGCTGCCAGTTTGAAGCTCACATTTTGAGAACTGCTGTCCTGCTTTGCAGTGGGTGAGACTGCAATAGAGCACAGGCTTGCGCTGCTGTGTTAAATTGCTCCAACTGCAGCTTAGAGAACCTACAGGAGAAAGCCGGAACCTAGGGGATGGGCTTCAGCTGGAGAAGGGTTGGGAGACTGGAGGTGGGTTCCTGCCATCCCGATTTTTCCAAAAGGAGAAGTGTCAGTTGTCATGAACTACAGCAGGCAGTGACAGGTGCTAAACTGCAGTGAGTACTTCCTATCTGCCAGTTACTGCTCTAGGTACTTTACATGGGTGGATTTATTTAAGCCTCACAACAACCCTATGGAGTAGATATTGTATTAATCCCTTTTTCAGATGAAGAAATAGAGACACAAAGAGGTTAGAAAACTTGCCCAGGATCACACAGCTAGTAAGTGGCAGAAGCAGGATGTAAACCAAGGTGATCTGGTTCCAGAGACTGTGCTCTATAACAGCTGCAAAGTCCTGGCCAGATTCTGAGGTCAATGGTATAAAGTGCATTCTATAAAGGACATTCCGTGGCCCTAGAGAGAAGGAAACATTGGTTATCAGGAGCTAGGGTTGAGTCATCAAGGAGGAGTGGTGACAATACATCAGTTCCCTCTCCTGTGGCCTCTCTAGATACCCAAGCTGGCCTTGGCCCGTGGTGTCAGCACGCTTCCTGAGCCGGAGGATGACCAGCAGGTAGGCGGGGGCCCTGCCAGGGAGGAAGAGCTGCCTCAGGTAGAAGCTAATTCTAGAGCAAGGTTTCCTGGCCAACTCCAGGCTCCACCCTCAGCCTGGCCTTGTGGATTTTTTTTTTTTTAATAAGTGACCTGAACAAGGATGTTGACACAAAGCTTGCAGGAAACACAAAGAAGGTCGGGAAAGCAAATATTTTGGATGAGACAACCAGGATTAGAAGACCCTGAGAGCCTGAAAGTAGAAGAACGTTGAATCTGTGGGACGATGTTGAAGCGGAGGAAGCATACGGTCAGGCTTTGGCTGATGTCTCTCAGGCTCTTTCTTTGGTAACCTTGGCCTTCCCCAGGCTTTTGGGTATGGTGAGTCATGAAACTGAATAGGGTTGGGATTTTTCATTAGCCTGACCCTGTGAGGAAGACAGCATGTACTCGTGGACACATGTAGAAACATGCACACTGATACCTCTACCCCTGACAACAGGAAACAGTTCTCTTCATCCCTACTGCCCTGGGCCATGCCATTCTGCACAGACAGCTGTGCTAGCCTCTTAACTTCCCTATCTCAAGACTCCCGGAACGACCACACGACTCAAACATTCTCTCCCTTGGCCCTCCCTAGCTCTTAGGATGATGCCCAAGCTCCTTAACTTGGCATTCAAGGCCTCACGTGATCCTGCCCCTGCCACCCTCTGCAGCCCCCTCCGCTCCTCTCCCATCACCTCTCTCTGATATGGGTCCAGCTTTCTACTCCTGTCAGGTCACTTGCTGTGTGTCTGAGGACCCAGAGGTGATTTTCTACCTCTGGGTCTCTGCTCACACTGTGCTCTCCAACTGAAGCACCTTCCCCTGGCTTCCCCTTCTCCATGCCCTGCCTATCCGTCCCATCTCTACGCATCTTCCTCCAAGAAGCCTTCTTTACAACTACACACACTCCCTGTTTCTAAACTTCACTTAAATGTTCACACTCGGGTCTGGGCTGGGAATTTGGGGGGTATGGTACCTCCCTTCTGGAAGTTCACAGCTTGGAGAAGCACACATTTTGGAGAAGCAAACAGTTAGTAAAGCAATTTATCTGTCTACATTCCTCCCCCTTTCCCCTGACTATAGGCAGGGACAAGGCTGATACCAAGATCCCAGCCCCCAGCACAAGACCTGGCACAGGGAAGATGTTGGGAAACATCTGTGGAATTCCTGAAAGGCAAGGACTGGATCTTACTCATCCTGTCGCCCACTCCTGCCTCTGCAATCACACGCACTCTAGGAACTTGGAAAACACAGTGTGGTATCTGGGATTAAATCTCATGGTACCTACGACTGTTGTCATTCATTCATCCATTTATTCATTCACTCACTCACTCAATACATTTATCACATAAGTGCTCTTTGCTAAGACCTAGTATAGATACTAGGGATACAATGGTGAGGAGAAAACAGACCCAGTTCCTGGCCTCCTGGAGCTTCTGAAGTTCAAGGTCAAATTGAGAGAAGGGAGTACAGTACAGTCTGCATTGGAGGTGGGAAGAGACCAGAGACTGATATGAATTAAGCCCTGACCTTGTGCATAAACTATATATACCTTGTTATTTTATCTTTACAACAACCTTAAAATAGAAATGAGTAAACTGAGGCATAGGGAAGTGGTAGCTAGTTAGAAGAAGAGCTGGGACTTGAATGCTGGTTGTTCTCATGCCAAAGCCCTTGCTTGTTTTTATTTACCTGAGCCTGATGGAAGAGGGTTGGGAAGGGGAGGGGGAGAGAACAGGGGTGGGGAATGAGGGGGTGGGGTGGGGGGTGTGGAGAGAGCGTGATCCTCCCTCTGTCCTGCATCAGGATGGTGCTGTGGAGGGGGTGGCTCCGCAGGAAGGATAGTGTAAATTTGGGGATTTCCCAACACTACCATTGGGCAATCCCCAGAATTATGTCCACAGCTGGGTAGAAATAGGGTGAGACCTGAGATAAACTCGGGGGAATTTGAACCTGGTCGGCTAGCCCAGTGTAGGTCTGCCAGGGCAACCCTATCACACTTGAACATTCTGTAGCCCACACTTCCCCTCTTGTCTGCCCCAAGCTTCACTATTACACAGAAGTGGAAGAAATGGCTTGGCCACTTCTGAGGGCCCTCCATTAGGACATTTCCTCTAAGATACCAAATATGGTGGCATAAAGTTGTTCATAATAGGCATTTGTTAATTCTTTTAATATCTGTAGGAGCTGTGGGAGCTCTCTTTTTCTTTCCTGATATTGGTAATTTGTGTCTTTACATTTTTTTTTTCGGTCAACTTGATTGGAGGTTTATCATTTTATTTGTTTGTTTTCAATTTCATTTACTTCTGCATTTATCTTTATCCCATCCTTCTGCTTGCTTTGGCTATATTTTGCTCTCCTTTTTCTTAAGCTTAGATTATTGATTCCAAGCCTTTCTTATTTTCTAATATAAGCATTTAGTGCTACAAATTTCCCTTTAAAACTACTCTAGCTGCATCCCACAAATTTCGATATGTTGTGTTTTCATTTGCATTCAGTTTAAATATAATATCTTAAAATTTCCTTTGTAATTTCTTCTTTGACCCATTGTTTTCTTTAGAAATGTGTTGTTTCCAAATATTTGTGGATTTTTCAGCTTTATTTTTGTTATGGATTTCTAGTTTAATTCCATTTTGATTAGAAACATACTTTATATGATTTCAGTTATTTTAAATTTATTGAGCCTTGTTTCATGGACAGAATTATTCCTCCTCCTCCTCCTCTTCCTTCTTCTTCTTCTCCTTGCAAATTTTTAATGTGCACTTGAAAAGAGTGTTTTTCCTGCTGCTGCTGTGTATCGTGTTCTATAAACGCCAGTTAGGCCACGTTGTTTGATAGTGTTATTCAGGTCTTTCATATCCTTCCGGTTTTCTGTCTAATTTGTTTTATCAGTTACCGAATGGAGAGAAATTTGAAATCTTCAACTATGATTGTGAATTTCTCTTTTTCTTTTCAATTCTTCTAGGTTTTGTTTCATGTGTTTTGAAGATTTGTTATTAGGCTCTATATATTTAGGGTTATGTCTTCTTGAGGAATTGTCCCCTTTATTGTTATATGATATCCCTTTTTATTTCTGGTAACATTGTTTTTATACCTACTTTGTCTGTTATTAACATAGCCACGCTAATCTTCTTTTGGTCAGCGTGTGATTAGTGTTTGTGTGATATAACTTTTTCCATCCTTTTAGTTTTAACCTGTGCTGTGTTTTTATATTTAAAGTGAGGTTCTTATAGACAGCATGTAGTTGGGTCTTTTTTAAAAACATCTGATTTGACAATCTCTGCCTTCTAATTGAGTGTTTAGACATTTCACCATTAATATATTAATAATTATTGGTACAATTGGATGTAAATCTGCCACCTTGCTAGTGATTTTCTGACTTTTCCCATCCGATCTTTTATCATTTTTCTTCTTGTCACACCTTCTTTTGTATTAATTTAGTATTTTACTATTATTCCATTTTATTCCACTACTGGGTTATTGGTTATAACTCTTTTTAAAAATTTTGGTCGTTGATCTAGGGTTTACAATATATATTTTAAACTTATTAGTCTACCTTTGAATGATAATGTACTATTTTATGTACAGGGTAGGAACTTCACAACAGTGTACAGTACTTGAATTTCCTCCTTCCTATCCTTTGTGCTATTTTGTTATATATTTCATTTCTACAGGTGTTGTTGCTGTTTTTGCTTTGGGCAGGCAATCATCTTTTAAAGTGATTAAAAATAAAAATACAATCTTTATATACCTACCTCCTCTTTTTTGTTTTCTTTTACAGTTCCTAGCATGCTTTTCATTTCCTTTGTGTAAATTCAGATTTCCATCCGTTATTATATGCATTTCACCGAGAAAGAGCTTTCTCTAACATTTCTTGTTGTGCAGGTCTGCTGGCAATAATTCTCTTACCCTTTGTCTAAAGAAGTCTTTATTTGACCTTCATTCTTAAATGATGTTTTCACTGGAATACAATTCTGGGATGACAGCTTTTCTTTCCAGTACTTTAAAGATGTCACTCCATTGTCTTATGGCTTGCAAAATTTCTCACAAGAATCTGCTGTAAATATTATCTTTGTTCTTTTGTATATAATATTTCATTTTTTCTCGGGCAGCGTTTAACACTTACTTTCTGTCTCTGGTTTTTGGCAGTTTGTGTATCTAGGTGTTTATCCATTTGTATTTAATTTTTATCCTGCTTGGGTTCTCTAGAATTCTTGGATCTGGAATTTGTGTTGTCTTTCATTAAATGTAGAAAATTCTCGCTATTATCTCTTTGAATATTTTGTTTTCTTTCTTTTTTCCTTCTGGGCTCCAGTTACACATGTATCCAGACTGACATTGTCCTGTAGTTCTTGGATGCCCTGTTCTCTCCCTTCTCTATACACACTCTTTTTTTCCTTTGTGTTTCAGTTAGATAATTTCTATTGTGAATTCACTTATTCTTCCTTTTTTTTTTTTTGAGACAACATCTCGCTTTGTTGCCTGGGCTAGAGTGAGTGCCGTGGCATCAGCCTAGCTCACAGCAACCTCAAACTCCTGGGCTCAAGCAATCCTTCTGCCTCAGCCTCCTGAGTAGCTGGGACTACAGGCATGCACCACCATGCCCGGCTAATTTTTACATATATATATATATATATACATATATATATATATTTTTTATAGTTGTCCAGCTAATTTCTTTCTATTTTTTCAGTAGAGACAGGGTCTCACTCTTGCTCAGGCTGGTCTCAAACTCCTGAGCTCAAACGATCCGCCCGCCTGGGCCTCCCAGAGTGCTAGGATTACAGGCGTGAGCCACTGCGCCCAGCCTATTCTTCCTTTTTTTTTTAAAAAAAAGACACATTTATTCAGCATCATGATCAGACTATTACATTTGGCAATCAACAGCATGGGTGCAAAAAAAAAAAATCTACGTTAAAACCCTTCGTTGGAATGTTTTACACTTTCCACAGAACAGAAACTAAAATAACCTGTTATACAATTAGTCACAAATACAGTCCTCGAGTTTT
>RJWJ010001479.1:0-7500 GCA_004363605.1 Indri indri
TTTTAAAGTTATTAAGTTCTATTTAGTTTGAAAAAAAATCTATCATTAGAAAAATAATGTCTTGTTTCTTTCTTTTGGTTTTGGATCCTTATTTTACATTTTTAATTATTGAAGAAACATTTTATAGTCTCTTTCAGGTCTATCAGATTATGTGTAATGCTGAAGTTCCTTTTGTCTGCTTATCGTGTCTCCTAAAGGAATATGTCCTTGTACGAGGAATGTTTTGTAATTTTGGGCTGTGAGCTCATTTTTGCAAGGCTTTATCTGAAGGTATCTTGTAGAGCCTACATTAAATTTGCAGTATTGCATTTGGTTCTGCAGTTTGGAAACTCCAGACTGAATTTATATTTGACCTTATGAGCTTATTCCTCATTCTCTATTTCAAGCCTAAATCCCAGGAAATAGCGTTTTTCTTCTTTATAACCCATATTGGTTAATTATCCAGGTATTATCTTTCCCCTTCTGGATGATCAAAAATATTATCAACAAATCTTTGTGCATCTGGCACCATTTGCTTCTACATACCCTCAGCACTGACGCCCAAATGATCTTTCTCCAAGGAGCTTCTAATCATATTAATCCTTCGTGGCTTACCATGAAGATACAGAACAAACTTTAACTGCTTGGAAAAATCTGACTCCTGCTTTGTGTTTTCTGATCTCAACTCTCTTCCCTCATGGACACTGATGCTTCAGATGAAGAGCTTGTAATCTCTGGACTATATCACGAGCTTTCTTGTTTCATTATCATCGCATGCGTGGCTTCATCATTTGCTATCCTCCTTTACTGGGTAAACTTTTACTATTATTCAAGACTCATGCATTTTAAAGTAGTGCTTTCATGCTTAGGTTCAATATCATCTTTTTTTTTGTTGTTTGTTGGTTTGTTTTTAAGGAATAATTAAAAGCACAAAGGGAGAGTTTATCGTTTTGTATTCCTGGGCTCTTCGTATTTCCACACCGAAAACCGCATCAAACTTGGTAGTATCTCTGGTACAGTGTATGTGTATGTATGTATTTGAAGGAAGAATTGAATTTATGCCTCAGTTGAAAAATCTTATCTTTCAAAGTCATCTCTGTTGGGGGATTTATTAGCTAAATATAATAGTGCATATTTCATTGCCAAATTGCTTTTCGAAAGATGGAAAGTAAAGAAAGTGCCTCTGATCACGCTGCCTTTTTAGTAAAATAAGGAGATCTGAATTCTCACTTGACTTTGCTACTAATTAGCTGAATGTCTCCTCTCTTACTTTGGTTTCTCTCTTTTAAAGTGAAAATGTTGCATGAAATGATCTTCAGGCTTCTTTTACCAACAAAATTCTCCTGGTGGTTCAAAGTAGTGTCTTAGATATCTAGAGATGTTTTATTGTAACCTTCTCCTCCAAGTTACCAGTGCTTCTTTTTGGTTGGTAAATTTAAGTTAATGGATGACTCAATTCTTAGAAAATGTGTTATGTCTAAGATAAATTTGCATTTAAAAATATTTTATTGAATATAAAGTGATCAGTTAATATAAACACTAATCAGAAAGTTCTGGCTAATATCGAGTTTTGAAGAACAAAGACAGATGTTTTTAACCTTGTTTGGATTTAAAAGAGCAACAATAAAGATCAGAAAAGCAGTGTTTCAGGAATGTGAAGTTGAAGCCCAGTTAATGGGCAATCACTCCTGGAATAAAATCAAACAGCTTATGTTATCAGTCTTGGTGCTTGCTTTACTATGAATATATCTGAGCTGATACGCTATAAGGATCAATAACTCTTTTGATATGCTTGTCAATTTCTAGTATTGAGCAATTTTTTTTAAGCAGCCTGTCTTTAAATGTTAGTGTGCTTTCATAGGAAATTAAAGATGCCATAATTTCATCTGAAAAATTCAACCGTTATTAATATTTACTTATTTTCCCCATTATTAGCTGAGATGTCTCAATCCCTTAAAATTTTAATGAGTTTGTCCTAAATTTACTGTGAAAAAGTATTTGCTCTAAATTTTACTTGAGTTATTTATATGTTAATAGCTATTTGCATTTTAGATCTTGAATGAAAAACTAGAATATTTATGATGTCATTAGAATTGGGCATAAACATCTTTTTAAATGGAGGAGAATATTGGAAAGAAATAAATATCTTTTTGCTGAAATCTATGAAAATACACACGAATCAGTTGTGATATTTTAATTTTTTTCTCTGATTCTATTACCTCTTTTCCTTCTGTGTTTTTTTTTCATGTCTCTCAATTCTCATCAATTTTTCTTTGGCTCCCTTTTTTAGCTTTATTTCCTCTGTCTTTCCTTTTTCTCTCTTTTTTTCTTTCTACTTTTGAAAATTTCTCCTTCCTTTTTCTCTTCTTCCTCCTATTTTTTCTCATGTAAACATTTACATATATTAATATATAAAACTCACCAGTAGGGGCAAGCAGGAATGAGATTTATATGCAAAGTAAAATGTTGAATTGAGATAAAATGAATCGTTTTTTATATATTAGACAAATTCAAATATCAGAGAATAACAACAGATTCTTTTAAATGCCTTGGTAGATTGTACTTTTATTTCCATTAGATAAATAAGACAATTCAATAGTTTTTCATTCCATGTATTTATTTGAGCATAAATTGGTCTGCAGCACTACGTTTTATACGTTAAGTTGTAGTTTGGTCTGCTAGTCAAGTATACCATGAATTAATAATCATCTGATATTGACTTGAGTTGAGGTGAATACCAAGATTTATTGACCTGAGTGGAAAATATGGACCAAAGTGAAACCTCTGTCAATATTTATTTACCTTTACAGGGGTAATTAATCTTGATACTCATTGAAACAAGAAGTCAATATATGTATTGTTATGTACTTTTGGAGACTTCCATTAGGAATATTGGCAAGTTCCTGGTTCGTGGCCATAGATTTAAAAGGCCTATCAATTTTAAATGTTTTGGATATTGAGAGCTAAAACATGTAACATATCACAATGTTATTCACCAGAAATAAAAAAATCAAGAGTCTTCTCAGAGGTTAATGTAAATTCCTTTCTTCAATTCAGACTGAGGCTTTTTTAGTAACATGACTTCATCTTTTTAGGAGATGGGTTAAACTCTCCTCTCTCCTATGAGAGAGTTCTGTAGTCTCCTCCCATGGGGAGTGACACCGGTGAGTAAAGTCCCCAGTGCATCTTGGTTTCTTCATGAGAACTTTGTAAGCAGCCCTTATAGATGGGAGACATACAGGCTGTGAGATTTGAACCCCGTGTTTCTTAGTTTTTTTTTTATAAAATGGTGATGGAGGTAATAAAAATTTTATTTCATAGTGATGGAATTGAGGTGAAGCACTTGACATGCATGCATGAAGCATTATGGTTGAATTTCAGGGGGAGAGATAACATATTCCCTTTAGTCTATAAATTCCTGATTCAAAACATTATCTCAAGAATTGTACAATACTTTAAATTTCTCGCCCCACCTCCAAGCAATAACAAAGCAATCAAACAAGCAAAACCTGTCAGCAACTAATGGGAATCACAGCTGAGGAGATCTTTGAGATACGGTATCAGAGTGATGACTTATACTTAGTTAAGAATGAAACCTATTTGCTCCATATAAATGGAGATGAAAAGCTTATATCTCGCCACGTAGCAGTCATTGCAGTAATGTTCATGCTGCTTTGACTTAATAGAAATGAGAGGTTTCTCTATATAGGGACATGTCCAAGAAGTTAGTGAAAGACAATGAAGAGATACACACACACACACACACACACACACACAAATTTCTATTGGAATAATATATTTATCTTCAAATTTTTAGAATAAATTATATTGTAGACACTGTGAAAAAATTTTTAAGGCTTTTTGAATGGCCAATCTCAACATTGTCTCAGAATGGTTTATAATGCCCAATGTAGCATAACATAATAAGACATATAGCTGAAAGTTATGAATTGGCTAATATCCTTAAACAATCAATGTATTAGTAGATTTGTGTTCAGCTTTAAGTTTACAACTTGTCGTTTTTGTTTGTTTTTTCCTGAGACAAGTTCTTGCTTTGTTTCCTGGGCTAGAGTGCAGTGGCGTCATCATAGCTCACTGCAACCTCAAACCCCTGGGCTCAAGTGATTCTCCTGCTCCAGCCTCCTGAGTAGCTGGGACTACAGGTGTATGCCACCATGCTTGGCTAATTTTTCTATTTTTCATAGAGATAGACTCTTGCTGGTGCTCAGGCTGTTCTCAAACTCCTGGCCTCAAGCAATCCGATCCTCCCATCTCAGCTTCCCAAAGTGCTAGGATTATAGGCATGAATCACCATGCCCAGCCTCAACTTGTTGTTTTAACTGACATTTTCTGTCATTTTGGGGTAATGATTTGCTTTTTTTTCCAGGGTTGTTATTTATTTTTATAAAGTTTAATTCCTTTTCCTGGTTATAATAGAAATGCATACTCTTTTTTGTTAACTTGTGAAGTACAGAAAAGTCTTATAAGAATTTTTGCCATGTGCTGTTAATGAGGATAGCAACACCAAAACACAACAAAAACAACACAAACCACCAAATAACAAACAGCCCCCCCCGAAAAGAACTCAAAAATGTAATACCAAGAAAGAAACCATCTTTTAATAAGTCGATCATTGACATTTTGCGGACAGTAGCAGCAGAAAACACATACCTATAAATATACCCCTCAATCTTCCAGAGAGCAGATTACAGGAAAGCACAGGCTTCTGGGAGGTATCTTAGAAACAGCGTGTCTCCCTTCATCTCCTTTTTGAAGAACAAAAATCACCCGCCTCTTTGGTGAACAGGTAGCCTATCACCAACTGACATAGACAAACGCAGCACAGGAACACTAAAGGGCCCTGTATTGTGATTGGTGGAAGGAAAAATGGCTGGTGATGTCTACAAAAGATCAGCTTACTCATAAAAAGCCTGAGAGGCATGGGTGATATGACTGAAGAGCTGAGAAAGAAAGCGGAAAGAGGATAGGGAGGAACGGTAGCAGCAGGGAGAAGTGGCGGGGGCAGGGGGAACAGAGGATGGGGACTGGACTAGAAGGAGGAAGAGTAGTGAGGGCCCAGTGAGCCACCTGCCTGCACCTTATATCTGTCCTTTTGAATGTGAAGGACTTCCCTTACTACCAAGAAGCATTCCGGTAGTCCCTGAAGATTTCAGATCGTTGAAGGTAAGCTAGCAGGTAGGGCTCAGTAGTTTGGGTTGGAGGTTAGGAAGAAGAGTATTTATGGGACAGTTTATAGGATAAAGAAACCATTTCAATTAAATTAAAAAGGGGGGACGGCTTTGTTTACCTGAGAAAAACAACTAAATTTTAATTTTACACATTTCAATATGTCAGTCTTTGGCAACCTACATAAAACCGTCACCACAGTTTTTTCATACCGATAGTTTAAAGTGATAACCCGTTTTGACTGGAGGGTAGATCATTGTGAAAAAAAAGGCCATTGTCTTTACCTGGGAAAGTACATGGAATTTGGAGTCAGATGGACTAGAATTCAGGCCTCTTGGTAGTTTTCTGATGTTGGACAATTTAGTCAGTCTCTGTATTCTTGGTTAAAACATGGGGGAATTACTTCAACATTTTTGTGAGGATTACAATAAGAGAATGTATTTACAAAATGCCCAGCACAGTCCCTGGCACAGAGTAGCTGCTTAAGTATGTTAATTGCTTTCCCCTATGTGAGGGGCTTTTGAAGTCCCCATAAGAAAAAGGCCATAAAAATTTAGAAGACATTACGGTGTTATGACTTTTAGTGATATATCCTCAAATGTACCTGCTTTCTAAATTTGTTCCCTAGAATCAGGCAGAACTTTCCTTTGAGGTAAGAAAATACCTGAAAATGAGACATTTCGTTCACCACCATTTATTTACTGCTCAGACATATTGGCCAATATCTGCTTTGCTCGCTTTACGTGCAGTGCTTTCTCTCATTGCGGAGGTGCGTGAAGGTCATGGTCTTTAGGAGAGCCTTCGAGGCTTTGCGTGGTCTGGCCCTATCTTTCCAGCCCCACCCTTATCACTTCCCCCCGCCCCCCACTGTCTGTACTCCAGCCACACCAGGCTTCGTTCATCCCTCTAACACCCCAGTGCCTTTCCTCCTCTGGGTCGATGTTGGCTCTGCTTGGAATTCTCCTCCTAGACTCCTTCCTTTCCCTCTTGTCTCCTCCCATCTCTGTCTCTCTGCCTGTCTCTCTCTCTCTCACACACACACATCTGTATCTGTATTTGATGAATTCCTACTTCTTTCACATCTCACCTTAATTGTTACTTCCTGCCTGAGACCCCAGTTTACATTAGATCTGTTGGTCAAAAGCCTTCCCAGCAGCCATCCTGATTATCGCAATTGTTGAATAAATGATGCTAGGCACAGAAACAAATTGGTGTCTACATTTTGTAGCATTGCAAGATTGCTGAGTTTCACTGTTCTCAGCACTAGTAACTGTTGGTTAGTTTGTGCTCTCTGGGTTGTCAAATGGCCCAGTGTGATACCATGGGCCTGAAGTGACATATACAGATTTTACCACAGAGTAACATCCAAGCAAATATTTGTTCAAAAAAGGAAGCTGGCTTACCCCAGGAATCTGCATCCTTTCTCTTGTATGTTTTTTTTAAGCCACAGTATTCAACTCTATCAACGCTAATGCATAAACACGACTGAAGAAAAGTAGCAGACACCAGGTATTGTTCCTGCGGGTGGTTAAGTCTTTGGAATCTGGGAACGACTTAAGGATGGTAATGTGTGAGAATTTTTTGTCTGGACACGACTCAGTCTTGGCTTTACCTGGGAAGTGTTCGTACCCCAGGTTGTGGGGGGTGCTCGGCCAAGGGCAAAGGCATGCCTACACGTCACCCTGAGGCATTTCATCTGCACAATAGCAAGTAATGGGAAAAGTGTAGATGGGCCAGGTACTGTAAGTGGCTGTGACCAAGGGTAGTTAGGACAAAGAAGAACAGCAGAATGAGTACGCATTACCAAAACCATTCTGCATATTGAATTCTGCCCTGTCTGTATTATTCTTTGATAGTTGTCAATATTGTTACTTTTCTATAAGGCGATGGAATGACATTAATGGTACATACAAGATAGAAAAAAGCTCCAATCCAACCAAGCGCCTTCCGGAGCAGGAGGAAAAGTTTCAGAGCCACTGGATGTCTCTCTTTGTCAGATGCCACGGTGTCAGGCTCTGAGCCATTTGTCATCCCTGAATTTCATTATCTGCTCCTTCCCTGTCTTTCATTCTCAGTTTGCTGGGACATTTGTTCACCGTTGACCTCCCTGACAAATAATACACCTTAATTATGTTGGCAAGAGGGGATATGTCATTCCCGGGCCACTTTAATTGTCTATCCGACAGGCATCCTGCTGCGGCATGTAGCTTCTGTGGTATTTTGACTGCAATTGTAGGAGCATCCTGCACTTGCACTTTGTCTAAAGAAAGTCTCAACTTCTATAGGCTCCAAAGATAATATTTTTTATCGAAGCCATGTTTCACTTTTGTTTTG